>APFE030600026.1:7005-21919 GCA_000404065.3 Pinus taeda | reverse complement strand
CTATTGTTATTATTGTGCCCTTACATTATTATTGTTATGTCAGCTCTGATTATATTATGACCCTTTAGACTCCTATATATAGAAAGGAGGTCTTGTCATTTGTATCATCCAAGAATTTTTCATTTGTGTAATGTAAAGGAGGTTGATCCCTCGAAGAGGCTTATTTCTAAGGCGTTCATCTATATTTTCTATCTTTTTGTTAGCTGGTTTCATAACACTATTCCCTTCAGCCACTCTGAAATGCACTTATGATCTCCAAGCATATGAAAATATTCCTGATATAAGGCTGGTATTTAAGAATGATTTAATGGTCATGCATGTTTTTCTTAAAAGATGTTGCATTGTATCAAAAGTAGGATGATGAAGCTACAAGTAATTAAATTTGTGTCATGGACCTTGCTATGTTAAGTAAAATTTCTGGAAAATGCATTGCATATGCTGAAACTAAGGTATGACCTATGTTATAATCTTTTTATATAGGCACTTAGTCTTGACATCTATTCCTTGCGCATAAAGGAAAAAAGGAAAAGGATCATTATCATTCCTTTGAATAAATCACACATTAAAAAGGAGGTTGAATCCCTCTTCAAGTTGAAAGACCAAATATATCTTGATAAGTTTAAGTCATTTACATATATAGTACTAGCGGGCCATGAATATAAATGACTAAAGACATATTGGATTGAAGTATTTGATCAAACATGTTGTTATAAAGTTCTAAAAGTCTAAAGTATTAATGCCATATTTATTGCCATGAAAAATGTTGCATTTATTCTTATGAGTATTTGGGTGTTGAGATCTATTTTTTATATAATTCTCAACCCATAATGATGAATTCCATCCTTCGCACATTGAAATGAAGAACAAAGACAAAATGTTGTTGCTACAAATATTTTTGAGGAAGCTGAAAAGACCAAGGATATTCATTAGATGAAACATCCTTGATTGAGTAATGACGATAATGGATTTCATCACATGTGTAAAGGGATTATCAATTCTAGGGTTTTGACATTTGGATATGAACTTGTGTAATTGGAAATCTATGGTTTGTAAACCCTAGAAAGTAAGAAGGGTTTGGATAAGAAAGCCCTGTGGTTTATAGACAAAACCCTAGGATAAGACCTAGATCAATGTTTCCAATGAAAGAAGAATCCCTAATTAATGTTATTAATTTGGTAGCTCGCTGAAAAATTCCAACCATGGGACTAGATTCCTCTTTTTGAGAGGACCAATTTTGACTATTTAAGCGCTCAATTTGGATAAGGGAAAGTGTACTTATGAAGAAACACCCACATATGCACATTTGGATAGGTTGGCCCTAATAAAAAATTGGTCACCCTTGGAAGCCTATAAATACAAGTGACCTCAAGATCATTTTAACATCACCAAGCATCTTTTTCTTCTCTTCTTCATTGATTGGTTCACATAAGTCTAAGGCGGGGTCGAGGAAATTGGTTCACATAGGTATGAAATTACAGGGTCTGAAGCTCATGTGTGTTTCTAGGGTTTTCGGTCATAGTCACAGGCTTGCAAGCTCAAGGTAGTGACTGAAAGATCTCAGTGGCATGCATGTATCTTCCTCCATATGACTAGAAACTAGGGAAAAAAATTTATATTTGACTGAAGCTGACCGTAGTTGACTGCATACAAGAAAAGTTGCCTCTGATATATATTGAAGTTGGAAACATATTTCTAAATGTTGTTGGGCTAATTTTGCTGGATGATTTTTGTATTAGGTCTCTGTTGAATATTTTATGACAATCTAATTCAAGAAGAATTTTAAAGGGTTTTCCCCATAGTGGGGTTTTCCTTGGTCTTTGACCAAATTTGGTGTCTCTTGTTGATGTGCTGATTATCTCCTTTGTCACTGCATTTACTGTTCTATCTTCAATTAATATGTTGATTGACAATATTAATTATTGTTGAAATATTTTTAATTGAAGAATTGAATCTGGCTAAAGTAATTGAAACAACATAGAGGAGTGTAAAATATAACATGGTATCCGAGCTAAGGTGAAGGACAAACCCAAAAGGAGACAAGAATTGAAGTAATCATCTTTGGAAAGTTGAAGGAGACTATCTAAGCTCAAGATGTCTTCCTCTTTCTTCAATGAACATGAGAAGTTGCGTGACTCATTTAACTTTGCTACATGGAAGATTAGGTTGGAGATCATAACTGATAACAATGATGTTTTGGAATACATTCAAGGAAAAGTACCCGAGCCTTCGGAGAATTCTTCCTCTACTACCAAAAATAAGTATAATAAAGGTGAGTTAAAAGCAAAGAAAATTATAGCTAATGGTTTACAATATAATTTACTTGCATACGTTGGAAACTTGAGGAAGTCTAAGGACATGTATGATAAGATAATTGGAATGTATGAAGTCAACAATTTGAATGAAATCATCTCCTTGAAATATCAACTCAAAGACACAAAGATGAACAAGGGAGAGTCTATGCAATCCTACATTATGAGGATATATCATGTTAGAGATCAATTTCAAAGAGTTGGGGAAACTGTTCCTAACAGGGAATTGGTGATCGTAATTCTTAGAGGTATCCCTCCCATTTGGGAAACTTTCATCACTACCATAATAAAAAATAATTCCTTCCCGTTATTTGATTAAATTTTTGGAAACATCACTAAAGAAGAATCAAGGATTATATAAAGAGGAAGGAATCAAAAGCATGAAGAGGGAGAGCCTACCACATTCGTCACTCAAAACAAGAAGAAGAAAGTAAAACGAGGTCCATAAAATTCAAGAAAGCCTCCAACTTGAGATGAAAAGAGAAGTAATGATAGATAATCATCTCACATTGAATGCTACAATTGTCACAAGAAGGGTCATTATGCTTGAGATTTCCCTAAGAAGAATAATGGTCCACGCTACAACATTAGAAGTAACAACAACATGTTTGGTGATCAAAGAAGAACATATGACTGAAGGAATGATCACAATGGAAGAGATGAAAAAAGAAGAAGAGATGACTGAGGGAATTATCACAATGGAAGAGATGAAATAAGAAGAAGAGATGCTCCAAATGACCATGAAGAAGATCGTCATCCTCAAAAGAAGTCAAGATACTCTAGGCATGAAATTAATGTTTGAAAAAAATCTCAATATATTCTTATTTCTTCCCTTACTATTTCCTCTCCTCCAGATCCATGGGATATTTGGTTGTTATAGTGGGTCCACTCATGATTTCTTTGGGTATAAAGAAGTTCTCTCTAATTTAGTAGAGTGGGATTCAAATTTGAAAAATATTCTTGGAGACAACTCTACTCATCTCGTGAAAGGCTATGGGTCCGTCAAATTTCATTTGGAGTCTAGGAAATCTATTGTGCTCCATGATGTGATATATGTGCCGGGGTTGAAGAATAATTTGGTGTCAATATATGCTTTGGAAGACAAAGGAATGAGGTTTTCCTTCATCAAGGGAAATGTTTTTAATTGGAATATTGGATCGCTTATGAGAGATTCATTTATGTTGGGATCAAGATTTCAAGGAATCTACAGGGTTATTTGAAGACCTCTTCTAGCATTGGTGCATGATACAAATCATCTAAGCAAACAATGGCACCAAAGATTAGCTCATCTACATTATGAAGCTCTTCTAAAATTGAAGAAATTGGTCTCTAATATCCCTGATGTTCAAGCCCAATATGATCGAGTATGTCTAGGTTGTGCAAGTGGAAAGAATACAAGGGGACCAGTCCCCTCCAGTGAGAATAAGGAAAATGACATCCTCCATCTTATTCATTTGGACATATGTGGCCTGATGGCTGTGAATTATATTAGTGGCCATATTTATTACATCACCTTCATTGATGATTTCTCAAGGAAGACATGGATATATAATTTGAAGCACAAGGATGAGGCCCGCAAAATGTTCAAGGAGTTCAAAGCCTTGGTCAAAAATCAAATAGGGAAGAAAATCAAGATATTTAGGTCTAACAATGGTGGAGATTACATATCAAAGGAATTCATTTATTTTTGAAAGAAGGCATCAAGAAATAAATTATTGTGCCCTATACTCCCGAAAAAAATGGAGTAGTTGAAAGAAAGAACAGGTCTATTGTAGAAGCCGCTTGTGCCATGCTCCATGATCAAAAGTTGCCAAAGTTCCTTTGGGGAGAAGCAACGAATATTGTCATATATGTTCAAAATTGGGTACCTCATCAAGCATTGGATAATAAGATCCTCGAAGGAGTGTTCACAGGTGTCAAGCCTGATGTTTGCCATCTCCATATCTTTGGCTGCCCCGTATATTTTCATGTGCCAAAGGAAAAAAGAAACAAGCTGGAAAGCCACGGGAAGAAAAGGTACGTTCATTGGATATTGTGAAAATTCTAAAGCATTTAGAATATATATTCTTGATTAAAGGAAGGCTGAAATTATAGAAATATTTTCAAAAAAGTCACATCAGAAAATTTCTGTCGACATGTTTCGAACCAACGAGTGTGGTTCATCGTCAAGACAAGTTGAAAAATCAGATCATGGCTACATGTTAAATAGGGTTGGAAGATCTTCCAACGGCTAGGTTTGACTGGAAAAATGGCTATATTAGACTAGACTGGACAAAGGCTATAATTGATTAAGAAATGGCTAGATTTGGTTGGTTAAATTATTTAATTGTAATAATATTATCAATGTATTATTGTATAATATTAATATTTTATAATGTCATTTAATACCTTTTGGTTGTTATTGAGTGTTATTTTAAGTATAATATTTGAAATAAAATTTGGGGACTATAATAATGAGTCATATGTTATATATTAATAGCTCTAGGGATTATAACTTTTAGTAATAGTATGGATTTAATATTATCCTTAAAAATTAATAATACTAAATATTATTAAATTATTATTATAATATTATAATAATAGTAATATTTTTATCATTAATGGTTTTGGGAAACTTCTTAATATAAATTTATTAGTTAAGCTATCTAAAGATCACTTAAACTTACTACCTAAATCTAAATAATAATCTTATAATGGGTAATATTAACCCATTCAGTTAGTTATGACAAGGGCAATCTTATAAAGAAAAGGGAAAGAAAAAGAGGGAGATTTTCAAAGAGGACTGAATTTTTTTTATTGAAGAAAGAAGGAGAAAATACATAGGTTAGTTAGAAGTTTCATTAGGAAAAAATTAGATCGAGTCATTAATAGAGAGGGTGGGGGGGAGGCAGGGGGAGAGATTACTAGGAAGATAGGGCAGGGATCCAACAACTATTGATCTCCCAATCGTCATCCCTATTGAGATTACTTGGACTTTTTTCAAACTCAATGGCTTCCCTAAATTTCTGGTGATGAAACTACGCAACCTTAGCAATCACTCGGGCCTCCTCAATGCAAACATGATGTTTAGGCTTCTTTGCATGCTCCGCTAGTGCAGAGGACTTGGTTCTCCAATGTTTTAGGTCAGTTGCGTGCTCATTAATCCTTTAATTAATAGAGTGTCTAGTCTCACCAATGTAGGGGGTCCCGCATGAACAAGGAATAATATAGACACCCTTCATGTCCTTGGGGTTGACAGGATCTTTTACTGATAAGAGGGAATTAGGAATCGTTTTAAAGGGTCTGAAGGTTGAGGGAACATTATGCTTCTTAAGAATCCTAGCAATCTTATCAGTGGTCCCTTGGATAAAAGGTAGATGGACCCATGGGATTCGATTTTTAGGTTCCTTTTTAACCACCGAGTTCTTGTAGGCTTTAAGAAAAGCTTTCTGACAGAGGTGTATGCTATAACCGTTTTCAACAAAGACATTAAGGAGATGGGATTTCTCTTTATTGAAGCTATTTTCATCAGAGATTCTCAGGGCACGAGTAGCGAGGGTGTTGAGAACGCCCAACTTCTGAGCAGGGAAATGATGGAACTAGCATGAAGATATTGCTCAGTATGAGTTTTCTTCCGAAACACCTGGTGGGAGAGGGAACCATCGATATTTTTTGAAATAAGAATATCAAGGAAAGGGAGGAAACCATCGACCTCTTATTCCATGGTGAACTTAATGGCAGAGGATTGACTGTTGAGATGTTTGAAGAAGAGATCCAACTTCTCTTGGCCATGAGACCAAATGACATTACTGTCATCTACGAATCTCTTCCAGAGTTTGGGAAGGAGACTGGCTGAGGCCAAAGCTTTGGATTCAAAATCTTCCATAAAAAGATTAGCAACAACAGGGGACAGGGGTGAGCCCATGGCGACACCACAGGTCTGCTCAAAGAACTCTCCCTCGAAACTGAAAAAAATGGAAGTGAGATAGATCTCAACTAATCGAGCGGTATCAGGATCCGTGAGATGGTTGATAACCTCCATGGCCTCCTTTACAGGGATGCAAGTGTAAAGGGAGACTAATCAAAACTCACAAGAATGTCTCTAGGTTCAAGCTTTATGCCTTTGAGCTCTTCAACAAAGGACGTAGAGTCTTTGACGAAGGACTCCGTAAGGCCGACTAAGGATTTAAGCTTTAAGGCAAGGTGTTTAGCTAGAAGGTAGGTCAGAACACTAATGGTGTTTACAATGGGCCTAAGGGGAGCCCCTTGAATTAACAGGGATGTAACATTTGATGAAGATGTTTCCCTTGGGAAAGCAAGGGACCTTCTTCCGCCTCCTCCTTATGAGTAGAAGAATTATGATATGGACATTCTAGATGGTCCTTCCATGCCTGAGTTTGAGAAAGATATTGTTGATGATCCCATGGAGGCGATGGACCCCTTAGATCCTCCTCCATGTGATACTCCTACTAGGAAGATGCCACTTTGGCTTCATGACACATTACAGGATGATGAGAAGCATGTTCCCATTCGAAGATCATTTAGAGAAAGCAAGAATCCACGTAGATACAAGGGACATGTTGCAGCCACTAGCACTATGATTCAATATGAACCTCCAACCTTTAAAGATGTTGTGAAAGAACAAGTTTGGAAGGATGATATGGCCGAAGAATATGAATCAATAATGAAGTATGAAGTATGGGATGTCGTGCAAATATCAAACGGAAAATTTGTGGTGACTTTAAAGTGGCTATTCAAGATCAACCATGGAGTTGATGGTAGCATTGAGAAATATAAATCAAGGTTCATGGCTCAAGGATTCTCCCAAAAAAAGGGAGAAGGTTTTGACAACATATTTGCACCCGTGGCTCGTTATACAATATTTGTTTGATAGTTTGCTTTGCTGCAAGTCAAGGATGGACTCTTCATCAGATAGACGTGAAGACTACATTCCTCCATGGCATGTTACAAGTAGAAATGTACGTTGAGAAGCCACAGGGATTTGAAGTAGAGGATTGAAAGACACATGTTTGCAGGTTGAAGAAGGCATTGTATGGTTTGAATCAAGCCCCCATAGCATGGTATAGATAGTTTTCTGGTGAAGGTACGTCGTTGATTTTGATTTTATATGTTGACGATCTATTCTTGATAGGTAGTAAGCCCCTGATGATCGAGTGTAAGAGGAAGTTGGCCTCTAAAATTCAAGATGAAGGACCTTGGATTCATGCACTACTTTACAGGCCTTGAGGTGTGGCAAAGGGCCGGTGAGATTTTCCTTTCACAAGGACAATATGTCATGAAGTTTTCAGAGAGATTTGGAACGACATAATGCAAGTCCTTGCCCACACCAATGGAAATGAACTTCATGAATTTATGTGGAGAAGTTGCAGGACCTGATTTGGCGAATCCATCCGAGTATAGACAACTGATTGGGGCTTTGATGTTCTTAGTGAACACCCTTCTAGACATATGTTATACAGTGAAAACATTGGATCAATTCACAACCGAGCCTCTCCATGCACATTAGGTCGCTTCCAAACACATTTTGAGATATTTTCATGGGACGATCACCCTCGGTTTGATATATTCTGCTGGAGACGTTCAACTTCATTGATATACCGATGTTGACTGGGAAGGAAATGTTATTGACATGAAGAATATGTATGGATGTTGTTTTATTCTTGGATAAACCATGATATCTTGAATGAGTAAGAAACATAACTTCGTAGCATTGAATATTGCCAAGGAAGAATATATTACCACTAGCATGGCTAACTGTGAAGCAATTTGGTTGAGGAAGCTCTTTGGAGAGTTATATGATCAGGTCCTACACACTATAGTGATATATTGCAATAAAAAGAGTAGGATTTGTCTGGAAGAGAATCCCATATTTCATGACAAGTCCAAGCACATAGAGATTTGATATCATTACATTCGAGACATGGTGCAGAGAGGAGCCATTTGACTCCATCATATATCAATAGATGAGTAGATCGTAGATATTCTTACCAAGTCTTTGCCGAAAGGGAAGTTATTTGTATTCAGAGAGTAGCTTGGACTGATGGATATGACCCTTTCTAATAAGGGGCATCATTGATCGAGAACACTGAGAGAACCCTCCCCCCTTGTCTAAGCTCCCAAGGGTGAAGAATTGAGATGGAAGGCTCCTAGGGTTAGGGGATCTTTGGACAACAGGGTTGTAGATGTTTGTCCCCTATATGTTACCCATAGGGTTGGATATGTTTCTCCCTTATGTTAGTCTTTGTAGATTATACCCTAGTTTGCATCATACCCACAAGCTAGGCTTGTTGGGATTACTGCTCCTCATATGACCAACGGGTTGAGAGTGCACTTGGGGTTGTACAACCCAAGATGATTATGATGCAGGTGTTCTACCATGTGACTCTTGAGGGTCATTATTGGGAAGATCAGTGGGAAATAGGATGGGTTGATATTTTCTCCCCTATATCGCCTATTGCTCAATGTGGGGTTGTAGATGTTTAGCTCCCTTGTGAGGTTTCGGGTTGAGATGTGCTCCCCGATGTGGTTTGAGGTTGAGATGTGCTCCCTGATATTGTTTTTAGATTGATATGCGCTCTCTGACGTTATAGAGGGTGGAAGTTAATGCTCCTTGATTCTTCTTCTTTAGATTCAAGAATGTTTCATCATATAGAGACGAGTAGAGATGGGACATGATATGACAACAAAATACACATGAAAGGATGCAGTTGGAATTTCTCGCTAGATGAGAGGGAGTGTAATTTGGAATCTCAATAAAAAATTCCAACCATGGGACTAGATTCCTCTTTTTGAGATGACAAATTTTGAAGCGCTTAATTTGGACAAGGGAAAGTGTACTTATGAAGAAAAGCCCACATATGCACATTTGGATAGGGCGACCCTAACAAGAACTTGGTCACCCTTGGAAGCCTATAAATACAAGTTATCTCAAGCTCATTTGGAAATCACCAAGATTCTTATTCTTCTCTTCATTGATTGGTTTACACAGGTTTGAGGCGGGTTGAGGAAATTGGTTTGCATAGGTCTGAAATTATAGCATTTGAAGCTCGCGCATGTTTCTAGGGTTTTAGGTCACTGTTGTAGGCTTGTAAGATAAAGGTAGCGACTAGAATATCTCAGTTGCATGCATGTATCTTCCTCCACGCGATTGGAAACTAGGGAAATAAATTGACATTTGACCGAAGCTGACTGCAGTTGATTGCAAATAGGAAAAGTTGCTTCTGATATATATTGATGCCAGAAACATATTTTTGAATGTTGTTGGGATACTTTGCTGAATGATTTTGGTATTGGGCTCATTGCACTCTTTGTTAAACATTTTATGACAATCTAATAGAAGAATAATTTTAAATGGTTTTCTCCATAGTGGGTTTTTCCTTGGTCTTTGACCAAATATGGTGTCTCTTGTTGATGTATTGATTGTCTCCTTTGTCACTACATTTACTATTCTATCTTCAATTACAATTGTTGATTGGAAAGATTAATTATTGTTGAAATATTGTTAATTGAATAATTTAATTGGGCTAAAGTAATTGAAAAAACATAGAGTAGTGTAAAATCTAACACATGCTAGGAAAGAATGACATCATGCTGATGATGTGGATAATTAAGTTGCAAGATGGATGCAAGAAGGATAAGATCAAGAGGGAGCTGAAATTTCCCTATAATCCTTAAATGGAAGTATTTTATATCTATCTTTTCTTTGATTATTACTATTGTTGTTGTTTTTATTATTAGTTAATATCTTGTCCTTGTATCCTTCGCTTGGTTCTAATTTCTCTTCCATTGTCTCCTAGTGAGGAATGCAAGTACATAGTAAAGTTTTCCTAGACTCTGGCAACAGATGTGGAAGAATGAAACAAATTATGTGACAATAGGACTTTCCCAAAATTGGTGATTTGTGTTGAGAGATGGTATACAAGATGAGATTCGAGTTTAGATGGAGAAAGAAGATCATCAAGTTTAAAGTATACCTTGATTGTGCATGGTGAGTGGTGAGCTCCAGTATTGTAGCAATAACGCTACAACTCCTGGGGCTTCCTGTCTCTCATTTTATCAACCCGGTAGTTCGTACAAACTTGGAAGCGACGGTGCTGTATGCACAAGTACTAGCTCTTGTCGCAGCTGTCACTTGGTCAGCTGGCACAAGTCCGCTAGGGCTCAAGCCAACTCCTATGGGCTCACAGAAGAAGCTTTATCAATGATGGATGAAAGCTAGCTCAAAGAAGACTAATCTACTTGACAAAAATGAACTGAAAGCAAATCAAAGCATGTAAACCTAGGAAACCCTAATTTAACTAGTCTAGCCTCTATAATGCAAACGACGTGAAGGAAACTTCTACCAATGCTGCTGTTACCTCTGATAAGTGAAAATGCATGGATCTAAACTGCTTGCATCATAAAAGACATGTTTTTGTATTTTTCCTTTAAGTGGATGGGATGATTGTGATTTGTGTGCTAATTAGGGTTTGGTTGTGCAGATGGGATGGAGAAGGAAGGAAAGCGTGGGACAGGTTGGGGAGGCTAGGTGAGGTCCCTATGGACCCTTATCATCCATCCACATAGGTTTTCCACGTTCAGAAGCTCGGCAATCGAGTGAATGGCCTCCTACAGGATGTTTGCAGGGGATCCTACAGGATACTCAGAGGTTACTACAGGATAGTCCTGTAGGTCTTCTACAGGATGTTCTTTGCAATTCTACAGGATGCTTGGCCGTGAAGGTTTGAAGTGATGGAGGAGTGATGGAATGGTAGGAAGAGATATGCTTGCATGCGTGATCAAGATGGAAGAGATGGTAATGGAACGAGAAAGAGGAGTGTAAATGAAACCAAAGATTATGACTGTCACCGAACCGAAAATGCATCAACCTAAATTACTTATGCCATGAATTCAAATAGCAGATTTTATTATGAGAATGTAGCAAAGACACATAAATATACACAAGGGAGGTACTGGGCGCTTGAGATGGGCCCAACCCCAAGAACTACAGCCTCCCAAGAGAGATTTAGAGCTGGTGCAAAGCTGGATCCATCTTTATTAACCAATAATGAAAAGTTACATCAAAACTGTCCACAAGGAGAGCTTGAGAAAGAGCTGAAAGCAAAACTAATCCATGGCCTACAAATCGAATTACAAGCTAGCTAACTAATGGCTAAAACAAAATGACTAACTAACAGCTAAAAATGACTATCAAATGGCTAACAACTAGCTGCCTACTAGCTCCCCTACTAGCTAACCAAAATGAGGCCATAAGCTCTCTTATTTATACAATTTCGAAGACCCAACAATCCTCCTAAAAGTTAGGGACTCGGCTGCCCTTGACTTGTAGTTAACAGCAGTCCAACTTGACTTGCTTGGCTGCCCTTGACCTGTAGTTAACAGCAGTCCAACTTGACTTGCTTGGCTGCCCTTGTGCTCATTGATTCGATGGCCTTTGAACTCCGAGCTGATGGTGGAGAATTCGAGGTAAGGGCCCATAAATGAGGGGGACACCTTCCTACAAAACCTCTAGCTTGTTCTCCCACGAATTTGGCTGCCAAGTGCTCATTAAGACCTTCAAATTTGTCTCCAAGTTGACCAACAAGGCTACACAAAGCACCCATTAGACTTGTTGGCATAATGACTAACCAAATTCACTCTATTAACATAAAAATAATCAAAAACATGCAATAAACAAATGAGAATGGTGGACTAAGCCAAATTAGGAAGTTGAATGAGCCCAAATAATTGTACATTTTTGGGGCTCATCATCACCCCCCTATTGAAAGTGTTGCTCATCCTCTGAGCAACCAATATCCCTCCTTGTCTTTGATGGCCCTGATGGCCTCCTTGTCATGCCATGCTTTTGAAGTGATGTCCTCTTCTCTGTCATCAAACCATGCTTTTCATTTCCATAGGCATGTCCACAAAATACTGGATATTTTGGAAAGAAATTGCCAATGGCTAGAAAGGTAATATCAATCCGTGTTTTCCACCTAGTAGCATGACAGAATTAGAGCCTTTGCAAAATCTTTTCTCTCTTGTTGCAGTGGTGAAATCATGAAGCTGCAATTGAGCCATACTTTTTACTTCTGTGCTAGATACTGAACGATGTGTACATAACATTATATTTGATTCAGCATGCATATCAAAAATAGTATCTCCTTGACCATCTTGGATTTTAGCTAGCTTTTCCAGAGAGCTGATTGGGTTTAAATATGTTAAAGCAAGAGTGTATCCAAGGTTGAATAGTAATGTAAATCCAATCAAACTTCCAAGACTTATCCAGTAGAAGTAGCCTTCATGGAAAAGCCCACGACTCTAGAGCACCTGTACACCAAGACTGGTGTTTTGAGGAGTCATCTTTCTCCACCGTGGAGCAAGGAACTCATTGACTGTAATTGCAGTTTCCCCATAAGACAAAGGTGAGATCCAACATCCCCATTGCCACCATTTTGTAATTGAAGATCGTGGGATGAGGAATCCGCTAAATACCACAACCATCAGTGTTGCCAAACAACCTCCAGCGTTGGAAATATTATGCTTCGACAAACTCCAGCTATTGCACGGAATAGTGCAGTTGCCATTTGACTCATAGCAAAGAAGACAAGAAATTGACGAAAAAAACCTGCCAGCTTCAGGGGAGTACCCAATCCCATAGTAAGTAATTGAGGTCCAAATAAGTGAACCAAACAATGAATGTGGAATCTTCAGAAGAAATCCTGAAAGAGTGTATGCCCATGCTGGGTAGAAGTAAAGGTCCCTTTGTCTGAAGAACACTGGAAGTTGTCTAACTGTCATCACTAGCTCTGGAATGCCAATGAAGATCATGATCATGAGGGAGAAGAATAGAGAGGCAAGATAATAACATCCATGCTCGAGGTCAACGCGCATGTGTGACCGGAAGAACAGTGTCATTGCAATAAATGCAACTACAGAAAGTTGTGCTTCCTTGATGACATAAAAAAAATGAGTTTCTCTTCATAAGTAGCCACTCTCGATCAAAACATGCTTTGAACAAATCCCATTTTTTAAGTGAGCACTTGCTGAAAGACAGGGAAGCTCTGTGGCCTTCGGGCTTATCAAAAGGTTTAGAAAGTTCTTTTGCCAACTTCTCGCCAACATAAAACCGTTTGAATTTCTGAGAAAACTGTTCTGTTGAAATGACTCTATACGGCTTTTCCTTGTCCTCCCAATACTGTTCTTGACCCTTTCTAGAGGTAACCTCCTGCAGAAAGTCAGCAATGCCCTTACGCTTTGGACACTTGAAGCCACAAAACTCAAAAAACTCAAGAACATGATCACGGGGCCCATGGTAAACTATCTGTCCTTCTGACATTATAATGATATCATCAAAGAAGTCGAATGTCTCAGGTGTTGGCTGAAGAAGTGAGATGACTACAGTAGCTTGCCAAATGTGTGCAAACGGTTGAAGACACTTAACAATCTGAAAAGTAGTGGTGTTGTCCAAGCCAGTAAATATCTCATCCATGAAAAGAGTTTTCATTGGTGACACAATCATTTCCCCAATTGTCACTTTTTCTCTCTGCCCACCAGAAATTCCTTTTATCATGGCATTACCAATTACCGTGTCTTCAAAATATAATCTGTCTGTTTGAAGACTCCCTTTCAATCACAAGAATCCACAAAAGCTGCCATTGCTTCCATCTGAGAAACATCACTGTGGGTCATACAGATAAAATAAGGGTATTCATATGATGTCAGAGTTGGATCTGTCGCTGCAAAGGACAAAAGTGGTATTTGAAGTTCATTTGCTATATGAGATACAACATGCGCAAGAGCAGAGAATTGTGGTCCTACTATTGCCACTGCATCTTTTTCATTAATGCCAGCCTTTCCAGAGTATACATATGAACAAAAACCATTTTGTCACGAAGGCGATCAGCTACAAACTTGATTGTCTCCATCGGTATAGATTTCAGGGCCTAACTGGCAATATCACAAATTGCTGCTACAACTTGCTTACGCACATTTTCATCATAGTCCAACAATCGATCACTAATTGCAGAAATGATGTCAGTTGCCTCATGCCTAAATGGATTCGATAAAAGACATTCTTTTGCATGTTCAACAACTGACAGTCGAACTTCAACATCCTTATCTGTAAGTCTCTCTAGAAATTCCAAGAAAAGTGGCCGAAACACTTCTGGCAGAGGGTGTGGAAAGTACAGATGAACAGCAGTTCATGAGTTTTAGCTGAGCCGTCAGATTACATGCGTGATTTTTGGGGTGAGATGGCACATACGTGTGCTAGCCCATGCAATTGTTGTGCCATTATGAACTGCAGTTGTCGACTATGTGTTCTCTGCCTGTGATCTCATCCACCCGTTGCACTGGAGTTCAAACAACCACACTGTCCGTTTTTTTCTTCACGTGCATGGCTGAGCGCACGTGTCTCATTCACCCACCAAGTGCTGTTGAACTGGATGTGGGTGTCCAGTTAGCTGGCTACCGATTCTTTAATCCTAACCATCTCATTCATTCATGCAATGTTCAGATTAGATTCATGCAAACAGAGGAATCGGTTTTGTCACGTACCTGAAAGTCGAATGGCTGCCGTGAGCTGTTGTGGGTTGACTTGGCTGCATGCATTGATTTTATGATTG
>APFE030600018.1:28552-54330 GCA_000404065.3 Pinus taeda | reverse complement strand
TGGTTATTACCGTAAGTTCATCAAGAGTTATGCCCAAATTACCATGTCAATGGAAAAACTATTGAAGAAGATTCTACATTAGATTGGAATGGAGAATGTTAGTGGAGCTTGGATGTATTAAAATAAGAGATGTTCACTGCACCGATCCTAGTCTTCCCGGATTGGAAGAAAGAATTTTACGTGCATGTGGATACATCATGTATCGCATTGGGAGCAATACTAACACAGTCACGTGAAGGAGAATTGAATCACTTGATAGAATTTGTGAGTAGGAAGTTGTCGAATGATGAAAAGAACTATTCAACGACGTAGCACGAAGGGTTGGCTATGGTGTATGCACTCCAGAAGTTCGGAAATTACTTTCTACGTGGACACTTTAAGATGTACACAGATCATTCTCCATTAAAGTACCTAGTCAACGAGCCTGTGATGGGGGGGGGAAATATGCAGATGAATGTTGTTGCTTCAGTAGTATGATTTCAAAGTCATTGTGGAGCCAGGAAGATTGAATGTTGGACCGAATCATCTGTCGCACATTGAAACTAGAAAGGAGCCCACTAATTTGGAGGAAGGACTTCCTAATGCATAGCTCTTTGCGATGCATGTAGTAGGAAATCATTTTACAGACATCATCCATTCCTGACTACGAGAACAGCTCCAGAGGAGTACACTAGTCAATAAAAGAATGAATTGGTGGTCTGCGCGACAGAGTTTTTTGTTATTGCAGGTCACTTGTCTAAAATGGGATTGGATGAGATATTGCTACATTATGTGCCTGAACTTGAAAAAAGTAGCATTCTAGCTAAAGCTCATAGATGGGTTGTGGGAGGCCATTATGCAGGAAACACAACAATGCAGAAGACCTTACGCATCAGGCTGTGGTGGCCAACAGTGCATAAGGATTCGACAGCATATTGTAGGGCATGCGATGCATGTGAGAGGATGGGCAGGCCATCGAGGAGGGATGAGCTGCCTCTCAATCCGAAAGTGTCATTGCAACCATTTGAAAAGTGGAAAATTCAATTTGTAGGATTGATTCATCCTCTAAGAAAGAAGACGAGTGTGCGGTATATCATCATCGCGACTGAGTATTTGCCCAGATGGGTGGAGGCGCAACTTGTAAAGGATTGTACAAGGGAAACAATAGTGAAGTTCCTATTTGAGTATGTGATTACCAGGTTTGGTTGCCCGAAGATTTTGATGAGCGATTACAGTACACACTTCCTCAATGAAACGATCAGCGTGGTGATGGAAGAATTCCAAGTGTATCATCAAAAGAGAATGCCATATCATCCTTAGGCTAATGGGATAGTGGATGCATTTAATAAGATATTGGAGAATATGCTGACAAAGGTTTGCAATGTGTAGAGGAATGATTGAGATGTGCACATACCAAGAATGTTATGGGCCCATAAAACTACTTGTAAAAAGCTAAGTAGACAGACACCATTTAGGCAAGTCTATGGCATAAAAGCAGTTATGCTGATGGAATGCATTGTGCCTAGTCTACGCATAGCGGTGTTCACAATTATGGAAGATCACGGAGCCTCAGAAGAGAGGCTCACACAGTTGACAAATATGGGAGAAGATAGATTCTTGGATGGATTCCATCAACAATTTCAGAAGGAGCACGAAAATTCATGGCATGATCGGCACATAAAACTGCAAAACTTCAAGGTAAATGATTTAGTTTTATTATATGACAACAAGTTTGATAAATTTCAAGGAAAATTTCAAATGCATTGGCTTGGGCCATATGTGATCAAGGAGATTATCGATGGTGGAGTAGTTTATCTTGTGAAATTGAATGGAGATCCATTTCATAAAAAGGTAAATGGAAGCCGATTGAAGCCATACACTGAGGATCTAGCTATATGACTATATGATGGTAGCATAGTCTTAACGCTCTAGGAAGCTGCAAGGAGGCACGAGAATATAAACTACACTACACGGGCCATAGAGTTGCCTGTGTGCCACAATGTCATCCAACACGTGAACGGAGCTGCACTATAGGACGAGAGACCGCGCAATAGCCAAAAAGTGGTCATTACTGTCATTGTTGATGATTTGATTGCCATAAGATAGTTAAGAGGAGTGGGTGGCCAATATTTAAGGCATTTAATGTTGAAATCAAGTGTGAAATATTTGCAAATGTATCACCATTCTTGCATTTATGGATGGATTTTTGGGTGAACAGTCGAATTCCAATTCTAAATTGCCTATAAATTACAAATAGTCATCCCTAGAGAAACACTTTGCATTCTAAGAATTTCTGTGATGTGTTATCTGTTGCACATGAACTGTGACCTCTTTAAGGACTTGATTGCTAGTTCTATGTTTGATGGGTTACCCGAGGAAACCCAAAACCTCATTAACATCTTCATGTCTGCACCAACTGAGACCACTGGTACTAGGGGTGTTGTCACCTCTAAGGGAGATACCCCTGAGGTTGTGAGTATGGAGGTTCCTGTAGTAGTGCCTAAGGTGTTTAGGTCACTTAGGCTGAAACCTATGCCATCAACAGAGGCTCCTAAGCGAAAGAAGGATAAACATAAGAAGACACTACTAGTGTGTGAGTCACTGAGGAAACATGCAGTGACATAGGTGCAACAGAAAGAAAAGGAAACCGCTTAGGAGAAAGGAAAAGTGGTAGACCTAGAGGCCGATGAGGACACAAAAGACATAGATTTTTAGCAGGTAGACCTAATTTCAATGTTGCCAGAGTACATCCCTCCATGCCAAGGCAATGTGAAAGTCCCGAAGGACCTAGATGAGAGATAGTTCTTCTTAAACATACCCCTGCTGCTAGAAAAACTCACTTTTGAAGGTTCATGTTTGGTGTGCATCCCACATTTGAAACTTGAACATTGGGATTTGGGAGATGTTAAGCGATTTCCCCACTTGGCTACAAATACCTTCATGAAGCGAGTGTTCTACAAGGAGTCTGTTGTCACTGCGCTGGAGCTGATGGAAAGGATTCATGGGGTGAATAAGGCAGGTTTGTTGAACCTCGTATGGGTGCCTCACTACCACCATGCCCCCATCAATTTGACAGTTATTATGCAGTTGTTGTTCCTTGTGCATGATGGATTCTTGTTGTAGACTGATCCCATACCGATCATTGATACTCTGATCCGTAGGATCACATTGTTACCTCACTCTGGGCTAAATCTTGCAAAGGAATTTGGAGGAAAGATAGGTGAGCGCGACCTCGCTAAGAAGATGAAGGACAAGCTCAAACTTGTTAAGAAGGCATGTGGGTATTCAATCTCTAGTATTGCTAACCCCATAGTGAAGGTGGTTACCCAAATTTCGGTTGGTAAAATGATGAGGAAGTGGTGCACATATGACGTGTTAGCACCAATGGTTTTGTTAGAAGCTCAGTGCGCAAACGACATATAGTTCAAATAGGTAAGCTACTTGTGCAGTGAGTTCCTCGCAAACTGCACAAAGGCATAGGATCAGAGTAAAATTTTCCATTACTTATTACTCTTACTGTCAATTGTGGTGGTCACATGCGATTTACCGGAGGATAGCCAGTTTCCTCCGATTCAGATAGATTTACCTAAAGCTGCAAAGTTTGCTTCGCTATGGGCCACAAAGAATGCTACACGGGTTCAAGAAACTAATTTTTTTTGGGTATTAATGGAGATGAGCATTCATATGGCCATCAACTAAAAGCCATGGTTGTTGCCAACCATTTTTGAATAATTATCTGGGTACTTGGATTTCAAAAGGGAAATTCCACCATGTGTGCATCCAGGCATTAAAGCATTAGATCAGAAGTGGTATGATCTTAGTTACTTAGCTACATATGATGCCATCGTCAAAGTCCTTAAGTGATGGTTAGGAGATTGAAACATACCATTGGATTTGGCTGCTAGAGCTAGCAAGTCCATGAAAAAGTAGAACAAGGAAGCAGCCCCACTAAAGGTGCAGCAGTTGGTAGAGAAAAGGACAAAGGAGACCAAGGACAAGGCTCATGCAGAAGTGTAGCCTACTGTAAAGGAGCAAGAGGACCAGTAAGAGTGTGACTCTGACAAAAGTTAGAAATCTCCTTCACCCCAAATGGAGGAAGAAGAACAATCAAGGTAGGGTGGCAGAGATCTAGAGAGCACTCCTTTTTGTGTAAAGCAACATAGGGAACAAGAAAAGGAGGGACATCAAACTAAGACCAAAGCCTCAGAGTCATCGCTCGATCCAATCATCTTGATGGAGGGTGACTTGGATGATATTGGTGAGAAGGTAAGGGATACGATAGCGGAACTGTTGCAGCAGCTTAAGTAATAGCAGAAGCAAGCATTAGCCACTGTACAGACAGGTCTGCACAAGCTGTAGATCCAAACAACCAAACTATAGGCAGGTGTAGGGCAGAGTAGTGCGACCTCGACTAGTTTGGCACTAGTGACCACTCAAGGAGTAGAGTTGGTTCGATCCTTGTATCTCTAGGTGGTAGCGCCTCTGGATGGAGCTTTGAGCATAGAGGCGAAAGCTAACAAGGCTACTGCCAGTGTTATAAAGAGCTTAAGGCCCGAGAGAAGTGCGTGCTGAGCATGATCAATGAGAAAAAAGTAAAAAACTAATAGATATTCATTGAGAAGATAACTATGATAGAAACCTAGAAGAAGGTTCAAGAGAAAAATGAGCACACCGTAGAAGTTGTAGTCGAAGCATGCATAACTATTCCAGAACTACATATCCTAGAAGAAGCAACGGTGGAGGCCAAGATTTGGATGTTGGCTACAAGTGTGCGTGATGCAAGGGCAAAGATGGCCAAGCTTCAGTTTGAAATGAACCTTAAACTGGTAGAGCTTGAGTTCAATTTAAAGCCTTCAACTCCACTAGAGGTCAGAGAACAGTGTGTGGCAACTACATGTAAAGGATGCAGTTGCAATAGTGGATGTCATCGTGGAGGATTGCACAACACCTTTTGAGTAGTCTACGGAGGTTGTTACGATTTTGCATGAGGATCCTAACCTATAGATGTTGAACAAAAAAGGCCTAGGAATGGTAGCAACAATATCACGAAGCTAGAGTGACGACACACACTGTTGCCATATCACAACGACTAGCTAAGCTACATGAGGCAAAGCAGTTAGTCGAATAGGTAGAGGTAGTGCAATGCAAAGAGGTGGTCCAGAGGGCCAGATTAGAGCTTGGCTAGATGAGGCCTATGTTATCTCTGCCTCCATTGAGGAGAAGTTAGCAAACCTATAGCAGACACAACACAGGTTAAGGGAGGATAGTGTAGGACCAATGACTAAGAAGCTGGTCAAGAAAATCAAGTAGGTAGCCACGCAAAGAGCAACCGAGGTAGCAATAGTGCAAGTCAAGCTGGGGGGTCTCTGTAGTAAGATCTTTGCGCCAATAAAGTGACTCAAGGGCGAGTCATGATATTTGTGTTGGGGGCCTGTTGGTTCGGGGTCCCCTATGGTCAAATTTGGGGCAAAAGCCCATGTTGTGGGGAAGAAAGCCCAATTTTTTATAATGTAAAGTGTAAAGATTCAACAAGTTATGACGATAGAGTGCATGGATAGTAGGTGTCATAAAGGGATTTCCCCTTCATTTATGTAAGTTGTGTTGGCTTGTAAAGGCCTACCCATGGTCTCGAGACCATGGGATTGTATAAAAAGGAGAGTCTTAGAGATTTTAAGGCAGTTAAGTTAAGATAAGAGTGAATGGTTATGGATGTACCGGGTCATTATAATTAAAGAGCAAAGAGTCTTACAGTAGAAGAGAGGCTCTGCAACTGTGTGCGCAGAAGCCTAGAGTAGAATTCGTAGATGAGTGCGCGGATCCATGCAGCTGAGTGCACAGGGTAGTTTGAGTTTGTAAGAAAATCTGAAGTATCAATAAAGAGATTATTCTAGAAATACCTATGTTTTTTCCATTTACTTTTGTTATGAATGAATGTGTCTATGCTATGACGAATATTGGGCTTACAATTTAATATTGCATTGATGCGTGATTCTTCATAGTTTACATTGTTATATGAACACAAGTAATAATATATGTTTATGCAAATAATATCTTAATGTATGTTAAAGTTATCAGACACTTAAGCCAATATGGGTAATAACAGACTTAAAAGTGATTACAGAGGTGTGTAGTGGTTGATTCACCTATTTAGGGTCTGCGAAAGATAGGCATAGGCATTCGTGAAGGTCTAGAGGATAGTAAAAGGACATTATATCGATAAGCTTAGAGGGCTTATCAATCTACACGAAGGAATTTTTAGGGCATAAAATGACATCATAATCATCTCTGGGTGCAGAACCTTGTTTCGAGCACCCCTCGATACTACTTCAGTTGAGACCTCAATCCACGCTACACTGATTGATGTCGAAAGGGCCAGTAGTGTAGGGATTTGTTTTGCAAACTTAACTCTGAACTTGGGTCAGGAACCACTAAGCCATAGTTTACAAGGTAGGTATTCAGTTACATGTTGTTATTCCATTATGAAAGCAATGGGTGAATGTTGAGGAGAGCTTTTCCAATGCCAATTGTGCCCTGCAACATTCCCTAACTGTCTTATGAATTTATCCATTTCCTCGTAGCCTCGTATTTCAAACAAGCTAGATATTTGTAATTTCTACAATGCAAGTAATTCCCTAACCAAGGGAAAGGAAGGCCCATGGGCTAGAAAACCCTCAATCTAAATATCACCTAAGCTTGGGATGAGTATTGCTATGAAAATATTTATATTAAGTTGTAGAGTGGCACAACCCTAAAGAGGATCTGGAGGTCTACAAGGACTTAGAGATAGGACCATGGTCAAGAAGACAAGTTCAAGAAAGCATGTGCAATGGTATAACTTGTCCTCAGTGAGACTGTAGAGATCCATGTTTAAGGAATAGTAGGGGGAGGCATTGAACTTCCTCAACCAAGCCATGGAATAATTGCAAGGAATAATGGTAGTCAAGCTCTATAATTGTTTCAAGAGCAAGAAGGAAACCTCAAACAAAGTCTTGGTTGAAGAAGTTAGATCCAAACGACCAGTGACAAGAGGGGATGTATCAAGAAGATTTCAAGTCACCTTGGACGAAGGAAAAAGTGCACCGTTTACCTTATAAAGATGAATAGTCAAAACCTTATCCAAGGATGGGAGATAAACCTTATACTCTTCAACCAAGGATTTTCAATTGGGATCATGCAGGTTGTTACATGGGTTCCGAGGACAATTTGAGCCTCGGGATTTAACAATGGTAGGAGGTCAAGCCATCAGAAGGAAGTAATCCCTATGCTCAAGAATGGGTCGACAACAATGAATTGGAGGTCAGGAGGCATATCGACAGAAAGAGGCACATTGTACTAACCCAACTAAATCAGGAGTCAGGGGTCAAGCTATCTAGAAGGAGGTACGCCATGTGCTAAAAAATGGCTAGACACCGATTTGGTTGGTAGTCGAGGAGTCGAGATGTTGACATCGTTAGTGAGTGAAGAATTGTAAATGCCTTGACTCTTCCTCTCAATTGACTTTTGGTGGGCCAATGGCAGACTGCCGCATGGAAACATGAGACAGGTGACCATTGATTCAAGGAGATGGGAAATTGTGATATAGTTAATTTAAAAGAAGGACAAGGGAAGAGTCCAAATGGAAAACAAAGGATAAGTTCAAGCTAGGTGGGTATGTTACCAAGTTCAAAGCTGGACTAGATGGGCTTCGTCATGTGCAAGTAATAAAAAAGAAATTGAGAAAAGGATTTGGCTAAGTAATTGTCTAATGTTAAAACATGAATTAACTTATTGATCTCTACCTTGTGGTAATATCGCATTGATGAAAATTGTTTGAGAATAAGACCATGGTAATGTTGTGTGTTTTGATGGTCATATGTCATAGATATGTTGTTTTTTTATTATCATGATAAAGAGATTGAATGATTGATGCATATGATTTATAATTGTGTTGACATGATAACATGAATGTTTTGTCACAACAAAAGGCTCCATGATAAATCATGACCCTGGGTTTGTGTTATCTATTTTTTTTAAAGTCTAACAGTGTGTGTGATTGATAACATGTCACAAGCAACATTCATTGCTAACTTTACACTCAGTAGAATTAGGATTAAGTGCATCATTCTATCCTTCATCACTGCTGCTCTCATAGTCCTTAGAATTAGGACTAAGAGGAAACTGTGACACTCCAGTCTTTTGAAATTCATCATCACGCTCTTCATCACTGTTGCTCTCATATTCCTAAGAATTGGGGCTAAGTGGACACCGTGACACTTAAATCTTCTAAAATTCATCATCCCGCTCTTCATCACTGCTTCTCTCATAGTCCTTAGAATTAGGACTAACTGGACACCATGATACTCCATACTTCTGAAATTCATCATCATGCTCTTCATCACTACTACTCTCATATTCCTTAGAATTAGGACTAAGTGGACACCGTGACACTTCATTCTTTTGAAAGTTTCCATCATGCTCTTCAACACTGTTGCTCTCATAGTCCTTAAAATTAGGACTAAGTGGACATCGTGACACTCCATTCTTTGAACTTCACCATCATGCTCTTCATCACTGTTTCTCTCATAATTATTAGAATTTGGACTAAGTGGACACCGTGACACTCCACTCTTTTGAAATTTGTCATCAAGCTCCTCATCACTACTGCTCTCATAGTCCTTAAAATTAGGACTAACTGGAATATGTGACTCTTTATTTATTTGAAATTCTCCATCCCCCCTTTGATCAGTGTTGCTCTCATATTCCTTAGGATCAGGACTAAGTGGAAGAATTGAATTTCTATTCATAGTGGAAGAACTCCCGCCTTATTCATCAATATGAATAGAGTTGTTACGTGATGAAGATGTTGATGACGTATAAATTGAAACTTCACTATCAGGGCAATCCATCCTTTCAAATAGAAGATGTTGAATGATACAAATGGAGAGTCTCCTAAAGATATTATATAGCTTAGAGAATGAAATTTTCCATCCAAAATTTTTCCCTCTAAAAACTTTCATAAAAATATTTCCCTCCAAAAAGTTTGTTAGATTTATTTCCCTTCATTATTTTATTCTACAATTTATTGAAAACTGTAAAATAATTTTTTTTATGAAATAAATCATTAAAGTTAAAATTGTAAACTACAACTTCTACATTAATTATTTTAATAGTTAAAGTATATAATATTTACTAAACAATTGATTTTTTTTAATTTTTATAATACATTCTAAAACAAATTAATCCCACACTCACCCCATTGTAAAACAATTCTATAATATTCGCTTTATCATATTTCACTTCGTTTCCATAAAAAAATTAACACGTTAAATTTTTTTCAAACAAATTATCCCACATCAACTATACGGTAAAACATCTTTGTAATTTCACCTATATACTAAATTCCATTATCACTATTACTCACATCACATCAAGGTTTCTTGAAGTTCGTTGAAAGATTTGTGAATTTTTGGAGTAGCTACATTGCTATCAACAACATATTCAACGAAGAATTCTCCCAATTAAAAGGTAAGTTAAATTTTTTACCTTACAAATTTTCATATTAAATTACTTTAATGAAGTAGATTTTTTTTTTAAGGTAATACTTTTCCTTTGCCAAATTAACCAATACGTCCATCGTGAGCATGGTGGGCCCGACAAAACTCATGATGGCAGCCCACCACGCAGAAGCATGGTGACTCACCCAAGGCAGCCACCCCAGGTGGGTCGTTGCGGTTGCGCAAGGTAGGCGGGGAGGGTGGGTAGGTGGGAGGGTAGGGTAGGCAGGTGGGTGAGGGGGGGGGGGCGGATGGACGAGGGTGGGTGTTGGGTATCAGGTAGGTGGGTGGGCTGAGCGCCACCCTGTGCCTCGCTTCTCGATCGGATCTCAGAATGCCAACCCCCTTGCACAGGACACTGGGTGCGCAACAGCCCCATGCCTACACACTCCACACACCCTACACCCAGCACCTCCTCACCCGTGGCCACCCCTCCCTCCGCCCGCCCACAGAATCACTCAGCCCAAATGCACACCTGCCCTCCCTGCTCACCTCACCTGCTTGCCCGCCCTCGCCCATCCTCTCACCTGCTCACCCCTCACCACCCTCCACCGCTACCCACCCTCTCAACCCCGCCTCCTCACCTGCCCACCCAGTCCACACTCGCATGCTCTCACCTCCCGCTGTTACTTGCACCTTTCGCTGCCGTCCTCCCCCTTCCCCCTCACCATGGTCCGCCAGCCTATCGCCTCCACCCACACCCTCACTTTCCTGCCTAGCGCCAACCTTGCCTACTCTGTTGCTCAATGCCTGCCCTCACACGCCCTGCCGGCCTCGCCCACCCTCCCGCTCTCACTCGCCAACACCCACCCTCCCACCCGGCACCATCCCAACAGCCCGCCTACCCGCCCATGGGGGTTGGGAGATTCCAGAATCACCCACCCCACACTGCCAGGCGGGTGTGCCGCCGGTGTGGCACAGGGTGGGCGCCACAGCTGCATTGGCCCACCCGACGGTCCACCCACCCGTCCTCCCACCCACCCTGATGAGCCCCGAATTGGGTAAATTATTGTGCTCATTTTTACCTAATTATCCTTGTTCAATCCTCCATTTTCATAGATTATGCATGTTTTTCTAGTATGTTTATGTTATTTGAACAAATAAGGGTGGTCACTCTACCAGGGAAGCTAATACGTGGTTATTTCAGGTTTTTTGGACAAGTTTTGGAGCAAAACCAAGCAATTATGGGCCAGGTGACAACCAAGCTTGAGGTGAGGATTCATAGGGGGCTTGTCTTTGGCATTAAATGGCCCTTCCTCGAAATCTCCACCCTCAACTCCGAGCTCAACAGGCCACCAAAATGTATCCTAAAGGTATCCAAGCAGCTTTGGGAAGAATAACTGTTTACTAGCAGTTGGAATAGCCGAGTCCCTTGAATTTAGGATGGCTGCTAGGCCCCTCGTGGTGTATAAAGAAGAAGGCCTCAACCTTCATAATTTAGTTTTGGAACTGATGTATTTTTGCGCTAAAGTGTTGTCATTTTCTCAGCTCGTTTTCTTGTAGCTACTGTTGTATAACTTTCTTATGATGATTATTTTTGGATAATGAAAAGCAGTTATATTTCGCATCAACTCTGAGTTTTTTATAGGAGCCTGTAGCTCTTGGGGTTGGGCCCAACCTAGCAGCCAAGGCCTCCTTCATGTATTGTTATTTTTTTATATGTCTTTGCAAAACAATTTTTGTTTAGTAGATTAACACCTTGTTGGTTACATAAGTCATGGTTAATGATCAGATAGGCTTTTTCATGCTCAGATTTAGTTGATAGATTAGTAACACGGAAATTATTTAGAGAAATGCCATCAAGCACCTCTGATCTCACCTCTCCCTCAATGGGATCATGAACTGGGACAAAGGTGACATTGTTGCCAAAACGTTGTTTTGCTTTGTCATGCAATTCTTAGTGTTGGAATCCTCATTTGCAGATGCTGCTATTAGTAGTGTTTAAATGCTTCAATTTATGATTTCTTAGTTGTATATTTATTTCATGCATTTCATTTTGAATAAACTTCTGTTCATTTCCTTTTGTTGTTGCTTAGGTCGGAATAGAGTGAAGTAACTAGGTCACAGGTTTTATAAGTGTTTTTTTGTTCAGTTTGAAAAACCACTTGCAGAATACTTGTTATCCTTCCTTAACTGCCCATACTCCATCCAACCTACCTGCTTCATCCTTCACTTAGAACCCTTACCTTACATTTTCCTCATTCGCTTACTTTGCCATTATTCTCATCTCCTTGTGCAACATTGTTTCATCCCTCCTTGAAAAAATATAACCATCTGCGCCACTCCTCAACTCCATCCTCCATGTCTTGAAATCCCCTACACCCCTATTTCACCTCCATACTCATTCCTCCACCTTTTTTCCTCCATCCATACTCCAAAATCCCATTTTTGAACATCCTGTAGAAAATTACAGACATCCTGTAGAAATTCCAGACATCCTATAGAACCCTTGCAGACTTCCTGTAGAAGCTCACGAAAGTGGTTTCTTGAAGGCCAAACTTTGTGAAACTCTCAGGAAGGGTGCTATGGACCCCTTAGGCCCTCTTTGAACCTTCCTGACCTCTTTCAAGCATTTTCTCTCGCCAATCCACCTTTGCACAGTCAAAACAGTTAAATCGCGTGCATGATAATTCTGAGAACTTATTCAAAAAATACAAAAAGATTGTTCTTTCAGATTCTTCTGTAGACATAGCTCAGATACATGCATTTCATCTTCTTAGAAGTCGATGACATCTCTTTCAGTATCTTGCATCCTCATTTTCACATCAGTAGGGCTAGCTGGTAAAATTAGGGTTTGCCAGGGTTTGCATTTCCTTTCATCTTTTCAGTTTCTTTCTGCAAGTAGATTAGCTTGCTTTGAGTTAGCTTTTGTCCATCAGTTAAAAAGCTTCTTCTCAGATTTCATAGAAGTTAGCTTAAGCCCCTAGTGGACTTGTGCCAGCTGACCAAGTGATAGTTGCGGCAAGAGCTATTACTTTTGCATACAGCACTGTCGCTTCCAAGTTTGTTACGAACTACTGGGTTGATCAAATTAAAGAAGGGAGTCCCAGGATTTGCAACATTATTGCTGCAATACTGGGGCCCACCATTCTTTTTGGTATCGTTTCCAGGGAAGTGCCAAAGTATTCGTGATTGCTGTTTTTCTTCTATTTTCTTCTACAACGTTCTTCCAAGTAGCTTATTTCATTTCCATTCTGCAATTTCATTTCCACAAAAGTAGACTAGACATTTCCTGCTTTCCTAGACTAGCATTTCAATTCTGCAAGCATAAAGTAGCATTTCAATTTCGCAATTTCATTTTCGCAAGCGTAGCCTAGCATTTGATTCCTGCAATTTCAATTCAGTAAAATAGATTATATCTTTCCTGCTTTCATTTCAATTCTGCATTTTCATTTTACCAAGATAGATTTTAGATAGTTGCAATTCAACCTATTTTCAGTTTTGCAGGTACAAGCAGAAGAAAAAACAAAAGAAGCCAAAAACCTTTCATTTCATGCCTCGTAGGAACATAGACAATACTGGAAAATTCTTACCCAACACCCCCACCACATCACAGAGTCACCCTTCTCTCTTCTTTGGTGGCTGTGATCCAGAATAACCTATAGGTGAACCTCCTGAGATATACGAAGATCCTATAATAGAAGAAGAGCAAGAGAACATCCCTCTTAAGACCATGGTTGAACGCAGTTACGGTATGGGAGATAACAAGAGAATAGAGGGTGCTTTTCCCTTCCGAGAGACCAATGGGGACATGAAAATGAAAAACATATGTCCCTTAGCCTTACCTCACTTCCATAGATTGACCACTAAAGACCCTTATACCTTCCTGTTTGAGTTTGCTATCCTTTGTCGAACTTATGACTATGTTGAGGATGAGCAAAAGTTGAAACTCTTTCTTTCTACCCTCGAGGATGCAACACTCTGCTGGTTCATGGGGTTACATGGAAATAGTATCACTACTTGGGCTCAGATGCAGCAAGCCTTTTAAAACAAATATGGGGACTACTGTAGGTCAAAGGAAACAAAGGGAGAAATCTTTCGGATGACCATGGGAAATGATGAGTCTTTAGAAGACTACGAGGAAAGGTGCCATCTTAGTTATAAACGGGCCAGGTGCACACTTGAACCTAAATCTTTGAAGCTGGTTCTGCTCCGAGGAGTCCCTAAAGACTTGCTAGATACCTCTCACTTGCTAGCTGGAGGAGACATCTACCAACTACCCTATGAGAACATAAAGACTGTGTTTAGAAACCATTCCGGAGCAGCCAGGAAAAGAGGAAGGGGGAATCCACTTTCAGCTAGTACCACCTTCTCCAAGCATGAGTTTGCTAATCAGATGGAAGACCTTAAAAGTGAGATGAGACAGACCATTGCCATGCAACTTGATACCTTCAGAATTCAACAAAAGAAAGAGGAAGCTGAGAGGGCTTTGGCCATTTTTTGTCTCAGATGTACGAGGAAGCATCCTAAGAACGAGTTTCCATTGCACTCAGTAGAGGTGTGTTTCGTTTATGACGAAGACCACCCCACCAACCAATTCCCAACCTTGCCTGGATTTAAAGCCATATACCTGGGGACTGAAGTGACTACTGAACCTCTCTACTTCCTCAACAAAAGGAGGCCACATGGGCCTAGACCTTACCATCAGGGGATGCAGGGGACATCCCAAGCTTATTATAACCCTAACCAATCTTCTCATATATTTTCTTGGGGCCCCCCTGCTCATCATTCCTGGTCCACACCTCCTCCATGGTCTTATCCATCTCAATACCATACTCAACCTGCTGCTCATTCGTTTCACTCTCATGTCTAGCCACAACTTGAGTGGAATGCACCTCAACCGGAGTGTAGGCCCCAATACAACTCTCCTCCCACCATTCTGCCTCCACCACTAGCTCAACCACAACCGTTACCTCCTGCTCCTCCAAGACAACCCCAGATGCCTGCTCAACCAAACCTGAACCCCAACAACAAATAGGCCCAGTAGGTGTATACTGGGGAAACAACATGCCCTACCTATGTTGTGAAGATCTAGGAGATCAACCTGCGATCTAGGAAGGTCCTTCCAGAATGCCAACCTCCTCCCCTAGAGGAGGAGGAAGAGAAATAGGGAAGTGAACCTAAAGCCGTCCCACCCTTTCCTGAGCGACTAATAGTAACTACACAGCCAAACCCAGAGGAGACTGAACTTCTGGGAGAACTCAAGCAGTTGTGTGTGAAAATACCACTTCTCCAAGCCATAAAAGAAGTACCAATATACAACAAATTGATCAAGGAGAAGTGTTTTAGGCACCCAAGCAGGCTCAAGAGAGATGCCCCGATTATCAATGTCATAGGACAACTGTAAGATCTGATGTTGGGGCAAGTAATCTGTCAAAAATATTTGGACCCTAGGAGTCCTATAGTTGATGTCCACATCAATGGCACCATAATCCCCCATACCTTGATTGATATAGTGTCTACCATTAATGTGATGACCAGAGACACTATGCTTAAACTCAACCTTCAGAGTTCCCTAAGGAAGACCTCGATAGTACTGCAGTTAGCAGACCACTCCACCGTGACTCCCGAAGGGATTGTGGAAGATGTCCTGGTCTTTGTTGACTCTTAGGACTACCCTGCTAACTTCTTAGTCCTTCAGCTAAAGGCTAAACTTACTAGATACACCCTCATCTTGGGAAGGCCTTGCTTAGCTGCTGTGGATGCTTACATCAGTTTTCGAGCTCGAAGCATGACCATCAAGAATGAGCCTATTTCTAAGCATCCAATCCTTTATCCTCCTGCCCAACCATTGCTAGAACATGACTTACCACTTTGGTTGGAAGAGGGAGATGAGGATGAGGTCTACTCTGCACCTTTGTGCACCATAGAAGCCACCAGGGGAGGCCCTCGAACTGAGGATGACTTGATTGAGAATTTGATTCCAAATCCACCTCCTAGTGCATTGTCATTAGAAGAATTGGTGGAAGAGACCCAAGCCAGTGCTCTAGTGGACCTCTGTGTGACTAATCTGACCTCTCCTAGAGTTAAGAGTGTAGAATTTGGCCCTGAAAGAACCTTAAATAATAGCTCCTCCTTATCTCCCTCCCAGGAGAAGGAGTTGTGTAGCTTTTTGAACCACCATTTGAAGGCTTTTGCCTGGAGTTATAAGGAAATGAAAGGAGTCCATCCTTCAGTCTATACCCATGATATTTAAATTAAAGAGGATTGTAAACCAGTCAGGTAGTCTCAGAGGAGAATGAATCCAACCCTTAAAGACATTGTCAAAGAGGAATTGCAAAAGTTATTAGATGCAGGATTCATCTACACCATCTCCGATAGTGAGTGGGTTTCACCTCTAGTGCTTGTGCCCATGAAGAACGGGAAGTGGAGAATCGGTTTACATTACCAGGAACCTAACAATGCCACCAAGAAAGACCATTTCCCTTTGCCTTTCATAGATCAAGTGTTGGATGGACTAGCAGGGAAGAAGTTCTTTTCTTTCCTAGATGGGTTTAGCGGGTATAGTCAGATCCAAATTAGCTCAGAAGACCAAGATAACACCACCTTCACTTGTCCATGGGGTACCTTTTCCTACCAAGTCCTTCCCTTTGGGCTATGCAATGCTCTTGCCACTTTCTAGAGACCAGTATTGAGCATATTTGCTGAGCTGGTTCATGATTCGGTGGAAATCTATATGGATAACTTTACTCCTTATGGGTCTAACTTCCAAGAAGCCTTGTCCAACCTAGGAAAAGTTTTAAACAAGTGCATTGAGATGAACCTGTCCCTAAGTCCTGAAAAATGTGAATTCCTGATGACTGAACGGTCTATGCTAGGTCATACCATTTCTCAACAAGGATTGCAGGTGGATCCTAACAAAATTTCTATCATCCAAAATGTTCCCCTCCTCAAAAGGTGAGAGATGTTCAGAGCTTTCTGGGCTTGGTAGGATATTATAGAATATTCATCAAATATTTCAGTAATCTAGCCTTGCCATTGTTTAGCCTCTTAGGAAAAGATGTCGAATTTAAAAGGACTAATGATTTCGAAAGGGCTTTGGATGAGTTGAAAGGTAAGCTGGTATCCGCCCCGGTCTTGAGAGGTCCAAACTGGGCCCTACCTTTCCACATTCACATCAATGCCTCGAACAAAGCCATAGGAGCAACCTTAGGACAAGTTGAGGAGAAATTTCCATATGCCATATACTTTGTTAGCAAAAACCTGTCCAAGGCAGAGATGAACTATACGGTAACCGAGAAAGAGCTCCTGGTCGTAGTCCATTACTTAAACAATTTCAGACACTACATCACTAGTTATCAAGCATTTGTACACACTGATCATGATGCGATTAGATATTTAATGAATAAAGGTGATGTGAATGCTCATATCATTAGACGGTTACTTTTGTTGCAGCAATTTGATTTTACTATTGTTGACAAGCCAGGTAAAGAAAATGTTGTTGCTGACTTCCTATCTAGATTGGATTTGCCTACAGGTGAGGAAGGGATAGTGAATGACGAGATGTCAGATGAACACTTGTTTGCTATCTCAGTACTCTCTCCATGGTTTTCTGATATAGCAAACTACTTGGTGTCAACATAGTTCCCTCCACATCTGTCCTGAAAGGGGAAGAGCAGAATCGTCAGGAAGAGTGCCCCATTCACTTGGATCGAGGGAAACCTGTTTAAACTTGGCCCAAATCAGATCTTAAGGCATTGTGTTAGGGAAGAGGAAGTCTTTGACATCCTCCTAACCTGTCACAATGGACCATGTGGAGGACACTTTGTAGCAAAAAGGACTGCCTTCAAAATTCGACAGGCTGGCTACTATTGGCCTCCTCTTCGTCAAGATGTTAGAAGATACATTAGCAAGTGTGACCGATGTCAAAGGATGGGGAAACCTACTCCAAGGGATGAAATGCCCCTACAACTTCAAGTTACTTTCTAGCCATTTGAGAAGTGGGGCATGGATTTCATGGGACCTATCAACCCTCCTTCAAAGCAAAGGTCTTACATCATTGTGTGCACCGACTACCTGACAAAGTGGGCAAAAACAAAGGCAATCAAGGTAGTGGTAGAAGAGAAAGTGGCTGAGTTCTTAAGGGAAAACATCTTCTACAAGTTTGCCTACCCAAGAGAGCTAGTCGCCGATCAAGGAAGCGAGTTCACCTCCAACCTGCTTGAAGATTTGCTCGCTCATCACAAGATCAAGCATAGGACTTCCACCCCATATCATTCCCAGGCAAATGGATAGGTGGAAGTCACTAATAGAGCATTGGAAGGGATTTTGACTAAGGTGGTGAGCAGCAGCAAAAAGGATTGGGTAGGTCGCCTGGTTGAGGCCACCTTTGCCTACAACACCACTTGGAAAACTACAACTCGTTTCACACCTTATGAGCTGGTCTACGAGAAGAAATCTTTGTTGTCCATAGAGTTCGAGTATAACACATTGAGGGTGGCAGCTCAACTGGACCTAGATCTCAGCCATGCTTAACGTGAAATATTACTGTAGTTGAATGGATTAGATGAACAAATAATGCAGGCCCTCCTCCACTCAGAAGTAGTCCAACTTCAGAGGAAGATATGGCACGACCGACACCTTAATGAAAATCAATTCCAGCCGGGAGATTGGGCGTTGTTGTATGACTCAAGATACAAGGATTTCAAAGGGAAGCTGAGGACAAGATGGCTAGGACCATATGAAGTGGAGAAGTGTAATGAAAATGGTTCAGTCCTTATCAGGACCATTGATGAAGAAGCCATCCCCATGCTTGTTAATGGGAATCGGTTGAAGATCTATAGGAAACCTCTTTCGAGGTAGGAGTTCATTGAAACTTTGGAAAAACCAGTATTGGTACTGGAGCAGGGCTCTGCCCTATTCCACCCACACTTTGATCATAAAAAAAAAAAATAGAAATAAAAAAAATCCTTGGGTGAAAACCTTTCTGAGGCGCCCAAGCCAAACCGTGAGGGTGAAAACCTTATGCAGGCACCCCAGCTGTCTCTAGAGAAATAAAAAATGTGGAATAACGAAATACTTGGGTGAAAACCTCATTGAGGCGCCTAGGGTAGACAGTGAGGGTGAAAACCTCATTGTGGTGCCCTAGTTGTCTCATTAAAAAAAAAAAAGAGAGAGAAAAAAGAAAAGAGAAAAAAAAACAAAAAAAAAAAAGAGAAAACATGACTAATCTCTGTGAAGTAATTGCAGGTTGTAGGACATCCTACATTGCAAGAAAAGAGGGGCACGCAAAACCAGGGTAGGGGTCTGTAACAAGCCCAAGGACACCCCTTCAGACACCCCCTCCATAGCCACTCACCTCTCCTAGGATTTGGTCACATTCGGGTTGAGATTGGGCCTTCTACAGGAAGTTCTGGGCTTTCTACAGGAAGTTCTAGGCTTTTCTATAGGAAGTTACAGGATTTTCTATAGGAAGTCCTAAATTTCTACAGGAAACATTTTGTAGAACTTTCAGATGAGCCAAATTCAAGTTTGAGAGGGAATCTGATGGTTGAGATCAGTTTGTTAGACCTCAAGCCACACATCTATCCAATCCAACACCATGTGGCACCCTGTTCCATCACTTGACACCTCTGTCACCCACCTGATCTTCTGTTCCTACACAGTAAATTCATAAACCCTATTTTCCTCAGGTTGATAGAAAAGAAAAAGAGGAAAATTTCAAGTAAAAAAATCAAGCAACAAAGGCTCGCACACTCTACCCGTTCAAGCTCCACCTAGACTCTTCATCAGTGAATGTAGCCCTGCTTGTTTAGCCTACATCCCAGGAGGAGAAGCAGCTACAGGATGTCCTACAGGAATCCTGTAGCAGCTGATCCATCTGGAGCACATACTATGGAATCAATAGTAGTTGAAATCGACAAGGGAACATGCAACAAGCTCCGCTCGGACGTGAAGACCTCCTCAACAGCTGAAATCAGACGGAGCCTGTGCATGAAGCGTTTACGACCAGATGATCAGGTCCCGAAGCCATGCATACAGCATCAGCCAATGAAAGAAGGCGTTCCAGCACCTGTGCATGAAGAAATAGTGAGCAAAGCCATCATTCCACATCCTGAAGCCTACAGAACATGTCCATGGCCACATAGGTAAGTTTCTAACCTTATTCGTCAAATTGCATAGACTATACTTTGGAAACTACATGTCTGTGAAATGGTGTGGATTAAACGAATTCGATGGTCAGTCAATTGGCCACCCACAGTCAGTCAAATGGTCTCGTGGGATCTGAACGAGGTCGGTTACACCAAAGAGATGTGCAGTCAACATGTGGGAAGTGTCCAGTTGGGAAATCGGTGAACTGACAATGGTGGCCGTGGTTAGTGGCAGAGGGGAAGTAATGGCGGCCAGAGACATGCAGGTGAATAATGGTCATGATGTTGGCTAACGAATCAGCCTGGACACCTCACACCCTCGCCAGGAATTGTGCCGTAATTCAAAATTGCTTGGCCAAAGAACTCATGATGAACCACTATCATTTACACTTGCAATCGTTTTCAGCAAAGTACGCGTCCTCCTCCTCTGTAGTTTTTTAGCCCCAGCTTCTCAGCAAGTTTCAAAATCCTCCCATGTCCCAGGCTCGTTCAAAAGCATCGCGATGTCCTCCTATACCTTACAAAGCTCTCTACAGGAAGGAGCTCTACAGGAAATACGACATAGCCTCCTAAAGCAGAGAAACCTACACTGCTTGCGTTGAAATTGGAGTTTCGAAGAGAGTTAGCTCGAAAACACCATTCGCATGTATGATATTTCGAAAAGTGGTGAACTAAACTGTCTGGAGTAGGAGAATTAGAAGCAAATCTTCCTATGGGTCAAGAACAGTAGTTTTCCTGTGTGATACATGGAATTTTTCAGTTGGTTCTGCATAAAATTTTCCTCCATGGTTCCTGTTAAGAAATTCCTCCTATAAAAAATATAAACCGCTGTGAAGGCTAACTTGTGCATGAAGAATGTGACTTTTATGTGGTTGAATGCATACTGGGGATGAAAATTGAGCTCTGCACTCTGTCTGTGGGAGTCCAATTCCCTTTTGACAATCGAGTTTTGGGCAGCAACAACATTAGAACCAGGGAATTGGTGCAAATTTAAATATAAACACCTGAGGGATACTATCTTCAAAGTTTAGGGGAGGAAACCATAAATAGAATACCCCTTTTTGATCAGAGCACAAGCCAAAACAAAGTAATCTCACCATGCCAAGAGGGTTTATTAGGAAGGAACCCTCGGATTCCAGAAAATTGCGTGAACACCCCACAGTAGTGGACCTCTTCACCCATGCCAACTGCATGGCATTTTGTGAAAAAATATAGGGACAAGATGATGCAATAACAGAAGAATTCTTGTTGTCTTTGCAACCTAAATCAAAGACACTGGCCACTGTGAATTTCAAAGGGTTGACCTTAAAGCTAACCCCTAAACTCATTAGTCAAATCACTGACCTGCCATTGGGGATACCTTGGAGCAAAGAGGAGAGAGGACTAGGCCAAAAAGCCCAAAAATAATTCTCCCTACCAGAGGAACAGTTTGTAGAAGAAAAGAATGGGGTAAGGAGGGCCATTTTACATCCTCTGTGGAGTGAAGCCAGTCTCTAAATTATGAAATACATTACCTGTGAGGGGCGATTCAACATTGTTTATGGCTATCATTTCCGATTTCTAAAAGAACTAAGACATGGGTTGGATCTACCCCTACAACAGAAGTTAAGCATCCCCTATTTTCTCTTGCAATAATTGATTAAATGTGGCACAAAACTAAAGGAAGGGACACCAGATTAGCTAGCCCATCATGGGCTCATCAAGCTTCTGGTAGAGGATGGCCTCCATACCTACACTCTCCCCCTCTCCTGGGAAATGTTCTGCAATATGTCCAAAGATGATGATATAAGAATTATGGCCAAGGAACTCACCTCATCTAGCAGTGAAGAAGGGAAACACCTTGAAATTGAAAAGAAAGCCAAGGGTAAGGAAACCCGGGACAGACCACCACAAAAATAACAAGAAGGGAAACAAGAGAAAGGGAAAGTTACCGAGCCCAAAACTGTGGGTGGAATGAAGGCATAAACACCAAGGGAGAAATGATTGCAAATCAGGGAAGAGAGGACTGAAAAAGTCCAAGAAAGTGAGGGCACACCCAAAGAAACCACAACAAAATTGAAAGAGAAGGCACCCCTAGCCAAGCAGGCCAAAACAATGAAAATTATTTCTACAGGAAGCCAAAAAATTGTTTCTACAGGAAGCCAGAAAACAGTGAGCACAAGACTTTCTACAGGAAGTATGGAGGTAGAGAAGAAAAAGGAGAAATCACCCGGGATCTTGGCCAGGGAGGCAACAGCGGTGCTGGCTTCCTTAAGCACAAACCTAGAGAAAAAAGGGAAGAGAAAAGGGGAGCCTTCTATGTATTTTAAGGAAAGAAGGAGCATGAGGATAAAGACTAGCAGACCCCAGCCACCGTCAAAAGAACCAATTACGATTATAGACACCCCAGCTACACAAAAGGAGAGGTCTCCGTCCAAGGCATCCATCACTTATGAACGAGGGAGCCCGAAGACATCCACCTAGAGAGAAAGAATCAAAATGTTGGACACAAAGGCCTCTCTACAAGATGCTGAGATAATTCTACAGTGTACATTGGCTAGGCTAAAGAAGACCGAAGAGTTGGAAGAGAAGGCAGCTACATCATCCCAGGAGGAGGAAAAGACTGAGAAAATTGAGGAACAAAGGCCCCAGCCCAACCTGGGCTCTTACTACAACTTGCTAGTGGCGAGAAGGATAATTCCCCAAAAATTTGTAGTGTTGCTCTTCTTTCACTGGAGGAAGAGAGAGTGAGGACCCACACTTGGACGAAAATCGCCAAGTCCAAGGGTGTGGCAGATATAGGTCCCTTGGAGGAATAGCTCGAAGAGGCAAGGACAGAATTGGCCTTGGTATGGCATGTAGAAAGCAGCCAGCGGGGCAAGCTCCAGGAAGAAAATGAGATGCTCAAACAGTAGCTATAGTTACAGGGACACCTTATCCAGGATAGGCCCCACACCTTGGGCAAACAACAGCAATAGGAGGAGCCCACAATAGCCAATGAAACACCTAATCAACATCAGAGAAGGGAAGGGATGCAGGCTGAAATTGAGACACTAAATTGACAGCTACAGGAAAAAGAATTGCAAGGAGACCTGGAGATACAGTCTTTGAAACAACAGGTACAAGAAAAGGAGGCCCAACTAGCCTCCATGGCCATTTGGGCGATGGAAGCTCTGCAGTGTAGGCAGCTGGCCAAATCCTACGCCCGATACCTCAAGGATTAGTGGTTGCAGTTTCAGATCAACACTTTGGCACAGAGAGGTATCACTCCATTAAAACTACTCTCAATTCATGGCTCTATGTGATAGCAGCTCATCCAAAGACAAGGCCAAGCTATCAGAGTTTTACCTACACAACTTGGCCCTTCCCAACATGAACTCGTGGGACCCTAACGCTGTGGTAGGGGACGTACAACTTATGGCCATGGCATCTTGGCTTAATCATGAAGAAAAGAGAGCAGCAAAGGTCCAAAACATTATGAACAGAGAGCTACATGAGCCACTATTGATTAGAGCAGAACTGGAGGATCCTTTAGCATTGATATCCACCCACCAGCACTTGGCCAATGACCCTCAGGCCCTACCAGATTACATGGATGACAAGCCCAAGCGATAGCCCATTTCAAGGATATCGAGAGACTACTGGGACATAACTGTGTTCATGCCTGCTCTCGAAGGTGGAATTCACTGTCCCACAGCATAAATATTAGAGAATACCACACCCCGACAAGGATGAGGGAGGCCTTGGCAAGAGTGCCTCTCTACAAATAGTCCATGTAGAATCTTCAAGCCAGCTGGATTGGCCTCAAATTCAGTCCTCCCTTGCTTTTGGGGTTGTTAGAGGGAGTCATAGAAGAGGAGGAACACAAGTAGTGGACATAAGTGGAAATGAAAGCAGGATTTCATGACCATGAAGAAGATATCACTTCAGAGGCCTGGGATGTGAGGGAGGCAGTCAAGGCTATCCACGACGATGAGTTGGACTAGTTTCTCAGAGGATGAGCAACCCATTTAGCAGGGGGTGATGATGAGCCCCGAATTGGGTAACTTATTGGGCTCATTTTTGCCTGATTGTCCTTGTTCAAACCTCCATTTTTCATATCTTATGTATGTTTTTTTAGTATGCTTATGTTATTTGAATGAATAAGGGTGGTCACCCTACCAGGGAGGCTAATACGTGGTTATTTCAGGTTTTTTGGACAAGTTGTGGAGCAAAACCAAGCAATTATGGGCTAGGTGATAGCCAAGCATGAGGTGACGATTCATAGGGGGGTTGTCTCTGGCATTAAATGGCCCTTCCTACAAATCTCCGCCCTCAACTCCTAGCTCAACAGGCCACCAAAATGAATCCTAAAGATAGCTAAGCAGATTTGGGAAGAGTGATTGGTTATTAACAGTTGGAACAGCCGAGTCCCTTGAATTTAGGAGGGCTACTAAGCCCCTCATGGTGTATAAATAAGAATGCCTTAGCCTTCGTAGTTTACTTTTCGAACTGTTGTATTTTTGCACTAGAGTGCTGTCATTTTCTTAGCAAGTTTTCTTGTAGCTACTGTTGTATAACTTTCTTGTGATGATTATTTTTGGATAGTGAAAATCAGTCCTATTTGGCATCAGCTCTGAGTTTTTATAGGAGCCTGTAGCTCTTACGGTTAGGCCCAACCTAAGATCCAAGGCCTCCTTCATGTATTGTTATTTGTTTGTATGTCTTTGCAAAACAATTTCTGTTTAGTAGATTAACACCTTGTTGGTTACATAGGTCATGGTTAATGATCAGATAGGCTTTTGCATGCTCAAATTTAGTTGATAGATTAGTAACAGGGAAGATCTCTAGAAAAAGGCCATTAATCACCTCTGATCTCACCTCTCCCTCAGTGGGATCGTGAGCTGGGACAAAGGTGGCATTGCTGCCAACAAAAATGTTGTTTTGCTTTGTCATGCAATTCTTAGTGCTGGAATCCTCATTTACAGATGCTGATATTAGTAGTGTTTAAATGCTTCAGTTTATGATTGCTTAGTTATATAGTTATTTCATGCATTTCATTTCGAATAAACTTCTGTTCATTTCCTTTTGCTGTTGCTTAGGTCGGAATAGAGTGAAGTAACAAGGTCATAGGTTTTATAAGTGTTTGTTTGTTCAGTATGAAAAACAACTTGCAGAGTACCTGTTATCCTTCCTTCCCTGCCCATACTCCATCCAGCCTACCTGCTTCATCCTTCACTTAGAACCCTTACCTTAAATTTGCCTCATTCGCTTACTTTGCCATGATTCTCATCTTCTTGTGCAACATCGTTTCATCCCTCCTTGAACAAATCTAACCATCTGCACCACTCCTCAACTCCATCCTCCAATTCTTGAACTCTCCTACACCCCTATTTCACCTCCATACTCATTCCTCCACCTTTTTCCCTCCATCCATGCTCCAAAATCCCATTTTTGGACACGTTGTAGAAAATTACAGACATCCTGTAGAAATTCTAGACATCCTGTAGAACCCCTGTAGACTTCCTGTAGAAGCTCACGAAAGAGATTTCTTGAAGGCCAAACTCTATGAAACTCTTAGGAAGGGTGTTAGGGACCCCTTAGGCCCTCTCTGAACCTTCCTAACCTCTTCGAAGAATTTCCTCTCACCAATCCACCTCTACACAGGGAAAACAGTTAAATCGCGTGCATGATAATTCTGACAACTTATTCAAAAAATACAAAAAGATGGTTCTTTCAGATTCTGCTATAGACATAGCTTAGAAACATGCATTTAATCTTCTTATAAGTCAATGGCATCTCTTTCAGTAGCTTGCATCCTCTTTTTCGCATCAGTAGGGCTAGCTGGTAAAATTAGGGTTTGCCAGGGTTTGCATTTCCTTTCAGCTTTTCAGTTTCTTTCTCCAAGTAGATTAGCTTCCTTTGAATTAGCTTTTGTCCATCAGTTAAAAAGCTTCTTCTCATAGCTCATAGAAGTTGGCTTAAGCTCCTAGTGGACTTGTGCCAGGTAAACAAGTGACAGCTACGGCAAGAGCTAGTACTTGTGCATACAGCACTGTCACTTCCAATTTTGTTAAGAACTACCGGGTTGATAAAATTAAAGAAGGGAGTCTTAGGAGTTGTAGCCCGCTCACCCTACCCACCCGCCCTTTCCTGCCCTTGACCAACCACCCTTGACCACGTGCCCTCGCCCGCCCTCACCCATTCGCCCACTGCA
>APFE030600018.1:0-27884 GCA_000404065.3 Pinus taeda | reverse complement strand
CCTCACTAGCCCACCAGCCCACCTAACCCTACCTGTCCTCCCTCAGCTGACCTCCCACCCACCAACCCATCCACCAAGTTGCGGGGTTGCCTGCCCGCCCACTCTCTCGGCACCAACCCACCTGCCCGCTCGCTAGCAGTGGCTGGGAGATTCCAAGAATCGCCTAGCGACCCTTGGGGGGAGGTGGGCCACTGGGGTGGTGCAGTGTGGAACTGCCACAACCCACCGTGCACCACCATGGCGGCCTGCCCGTCCACCCGTGGAGGTTGGGTGATTCTCGGAATCGCCCACCACTTCACGGATGGACGGGATGGTGTCAGTAGGCCTCAGCCATTTCTCCTGACATGGATCTCCTTCTCTGTCTTCAATCTACCCCTCAAGGGGGACGCTGAGGGGTAGATTGAAGGTGGAGAAGGAGATCAATATCATGAGAAATGGTAGAAGTTGTTGCCACAATCCCCCTCATGCCAACCTGCTTGGCATGCCACCTGTTTGGTGTAGGGGGAAGGTTGTGTCAGCCCCCTGTAGCACCCTGGCGTCCTCCATGTAGGGAGACAAGCCGTTGAGGTGGCACGAAGGGAGGCTGTGGCAACAACTCCTACAATTTCTCATCCCATTGATCTCCTTTTCCGTCTTCAATCTACCCCTCAGCCTCCCCCTTGACGGGTAGATTGAAAATGGAGAATGAGATCAATGTGAGGAGAAATGGTAGAAGTTGTTGCCATAGCCTCCCCCTCGCCACCCCGACAGTCCGCCTGCCGGCGGGCGATTTTCATAGTGTTAATATTCTTTTAATTTCAGTTATCTAATTATACAAATAAAAAATTTATGATATATTTTCATTTTTAATTTAAGTTAATATGTTTTCGTTATTTACTGACTTAGCTGTTTCTATTTTTCAGAAAAATGGCATTAAAGAAGATTTCTGTGAATCTTTTTGGACCAAAGACTTTTAAAGGTGCATCTTCAAAAACCATTAGTGAACAAACTCCACCTAAGTTCATGGCTAGAAATCTTTCAAGTGCCTCAAATGATAATAAGATGATTTCATACTGGAAAAATTTAGAAGAGGTGAAATTTCCATCAAGAATCTGGTATGTGAAAGAAAGAGAAACCCAAAATGTGAATATATATCTATATATCGAGATACCGAATGATAATGGAATTTATGAGGTGATGGGAAGAGTCATAGATATGTGTTTGCTATCGGACACTGAAGTTGTTTACATACTTACATAAGCTCCCAAGTCACATGAAAGGATTAAATATCGATTATCATATTCATTGCATGGTATGAGAGAAGTATTTTTAAAGTTGTGTAAACAAATCATAAATGAGATGAAACAAAACATTGTAAGTATTATTATTTATATTTGTATTTTTCATTCTTGAAAGTGTCTTGCTATATTTTTTAATTTTGCTTTTATTGACATATGATAATTTGTTTGGCAGAATTTTGTTGAAAGTTGTTCAATTAAGTTGGGAGGCATTCATTTCATAGAGCATGATATCATGAAAGTTATCAACAGTTTTTACTCAGTGTCAGAAGAAGATATGGAAAACAAGCAAACTATAGTAATTGATGATGCTACAAAACTACATCCAAAGGATCAGAAAAAAAGGCCGTTAGTGGATAAATCTAGCAAGGGTAGACAAGTTACTTTTGAGGACGATGAAGTTGAAACTGACAGTGAAGCATATGTTTCCATTACTGAAGATGATATTGGAACTGAGAAGAGTTGTAAAAGATCAAAAGTAATAAGCCCAAGAATAAATCTATTAAGAATGTTATGATGAAGAAAAGTATAGTTGAAGATTTTGAAGTAGTCATTACCAGTAGTCAAGAACCTAGTTAAACTTCAAAAGAAAGTAGAGAAATCATTACACCAGGTGCTGATATAGAGTATGGCATGATCAAAACAAAACAAAATGCCATTCGACAGAATTTGACAAAGATAGATTTAATTGATGGTGGTCGTACATTTCAGCTTAATTTCAGACAAACCTATAAGGCAACTGAAGGACAATGCCAATATCAAGTCAGAGAGCCACATCATCTACATGTTCACAACTTGAAGACGTTGATGAGGTACAATTCATATTCTCATGTGATTAGTTATGTGCTTCTTATTGATCCACTTCAAGTTCCCAACAAAGAAGCATTTGATAAGTAAAAATGTTTTGAATACAATTATTATGTGCTTGGGGGTAACCATTCTATAGAAGCTCAAAGGCAATTTATGGAGGAATATCCTAATAACCCACATTTTCAAACAATGAAATGTATCATTTATGTTGGTTTATTAGATACAGAAGCAAATTTAGTGGCATGGGATCATAATTCAGATAATGAATATAGGATGTCTACGACTTTCATCCAAAGTGTTAGATTTATTCATATTGAATTTTAAGAAAAATGTGGAGGGGATAGAATAAATGTTACTGTAGAATTCTGAAATGAATGTTGTATGGAAATAGACTATCAAATTGAAGAGAAAACCAATTCAAAAGGTGGAAAATGCAACAAAATTAATAATTTATTTAGAGGTGTTGATAACATTTTCCAATTGGCATTTAAAACTAGAAATGTTTGGAAGTTGATTAATGAAATTTTTAGCATGTGGGAAAATATTGGCATTAAAAACCAGAAGGTCAAAAAGTCTAAGCAATTGATATGTAGAAACAGTAAGTCAACTCTTGAAATGAAGCAACTTCTAGATGATATGACTATCACACCTTGGAGAGCAGCGTAAGGAGTGAAAGATGTAAAAATTGTCAAAACAATATTATCTCATGTGAGGTCAAGGGAATTATCATTGGAGGAAATGTCTGAACAATTTCAAAAGTAAGTTTGTTGAATTATTTTTATTTATTTCTAGATTATAATTTTCTTTTAAATAAAACATGTTGTTCTTGGTAGTATTTGTTATACATATCATTATATTAGCTTTTTGTTACTTTATCTATGCAGTCACAAAGTTTACATGAAAATTCAAGAACAAATGGTTAAATTGTTGAATGAAGATAGTTGGGATGATGTTGTGTGCAACTATCCAAATTCAAATTTTATATCAAAATTAAAAGCTTTTTATCTTGCATTTAGAAAGGTATCTTGATTTATAATTCATTTTTATTCATCTGTGTACTACTTTTAATTTATAAATTACACATATATTGTTTTATTTTATAAAAGATGAAGGATGATAATGGAGCACCAGATAGTTTCAAAACCATTATTGAAAAAATAAAGATCGAAAGACTGAGGAAGCAACGTATTAAGAATGTTGAACTTGATCCAACTCTTACTCATTTCATTTTGAATGGGCTAGACACTATTCAATATCAAGTAATACAAGGCGACTGTGAAGACATTGCTAAATTCATACTTAAAATGGATTATGCCCTAGTTATTGCAGATATTCCCCATGGTTTCAATATTCCAAACATTGACTATGATAGTGATCCTTATACTTATGAAGCTCTTAGTAAAGTGGTTGCGGGATTTGTAGAAGTCATGTCATCACCATTATGGAGATTTGTGACATTTCATTCAGACACACAATTGGCAATGATATTGTCAAGCTTGAAGGGGAAAACAAATTCAAGGATGTATCTTACATGGTAAGACGTTTAAAATGTATATTTGATTAACATTGAAAAATTCATTTATGTACAAGTTAATAGAACTTTTACTATTTCATGTTATAGACAAAAGTCAAATCTTCTTAACCGTGAAGATCAACAATTTATAAATGATTGTGAGTTCATCCATATTGATAGTTGGGCAAAAGATAATAACTATATGTCTATGATTTTTAATCAGGTAGACGGAAAGAGTCATAGCCAAATATTGACTTATGATGTTGTTGTGAGAAAACTAACATATGGAGACAATAAAGCAAAAGGAGAGATAGTTAACATTTATCAAAAACCACAATTATTGATTAACTATGTTATAAACATATGTTCAAAATAAGGTGATTGGGTTCTAGATTTATTTTCTGGCTCAGGTAAGTTTTATTATATGGAATTGAATTTCAATATGTTATTTTTTAATTAATATGTCATTTTACTAATTTACTTCATTATTTCTTTTGTGCTTGATAATTAGGTACAACACTAGCATGTTGCTTTCAAAAAGGAAGAAATTGCATTGCAATTGAAAAAGATCCAATACAGTGCAATTTCATTCAGCAAAGAATTAATGCTCTTCAATTTCTTCCAGATGCAATGCAATAAATTGGGTTGAAGAAAAGGGACTTTAGTGAATCATGTGTGGCAATAAAGGAAAAGAAACCCCAACCACCATTACATGGAATGTTTGGAAAGACATACATTGGGAGATTTGCAGACATCAAAGATCCATTAGAAGAGGAAAATGAGTAAAAGAAAGCAGAAAATATTGTGGAGGAAGACAATGATGAAACTCTAGAGGACGAAGAGTTTGGATTATGTGACATTATTGATTAAATTTAAGTTATGCTTGGAATTCAAGCTCATTTTTTGTAACTACTAAGTAGTTATACTTGTAATGTTTTGACTTTGACATTTTATGAGAAGAATAAACACTTAACTAAGGTTGTTATGCGTTCAATATTTGTAATATGTGATTTTCACATTAATTTTTAAGTTAATCATTATTTTTTGAAAAAAAAGTGATCATTATTATTTTTTTGACATGAAATTCTTAAAAAAAAACTATTATTTAACCATTTTTAGTTAAAATTTTCTTATAAAAATTGTGATTTTGACAACTCAATTCTAGCAAAAAAAAATTATCAAAATGTGTAGTTTTTTAGTTATATTTATGTTGAAAATGGTTTTTTTATGTCCATTGTTAAAAAATATTATTTTTTAGAAACAATTATTTCATGTGGATTGAAAAATTAATTAAGGATGTATAAATGTAGAATATCGAAAATTGAAAATATTGACCTTGTAATTTAAAAATGCAAAACAGTAAAAACCTTGATGCAAAAAAAATTAAAATAAAATAAAACAAGAAAATATGAAGAAAATGACACATAAAAATTATTAAATTATAAAATAATTATTGCATTTCATACATTAGAAATTAAAAAAAAAAAACAAAAAAAAGCCTTTTAAGAAAAGGGTCTGATGTAAAATTACCACTTTTTAAAATCAGCATAAAAAAACACTACCATTCTAAAGCACAATGTACATAAAAAAAATTATAGTGCCAAAAACTACGCTCTAAAAAACATGTGTGTTCTGCATCACCACTTTTCAAAATTAGGTCACTTTTTTGCTATCTCTACAAAACGGGCAACAATATGAGTTCTCGTTTCAAAGTTTACATTGTTACTAGGAGAAAGCATTTACAACATCTAATTGGATTGTGAGCATTTACAAAGGCAAGCCACGAGACAAGTCACCATATTTCTACCATACCTTGGTAGACCAAAAAGTAAATTATTTCATTAGAGTTATGGGTAAACTACACAAAACACATTCCGCCAAAGTCTATTTTCTAGGCCACACATTGTTAGCATAACAGCTGGACACAAGTATTACAAGGTATCCCTATCCTTTAATCTTTGTTCATCACAGTTATGGGTCAGCCACCAAAAACCCTTTCCATCGAAGTCCATTTTCTATTTCACGTACTCTCACTATCACAGTTGACTCACAAGCATTATGTGGTATCTCTATTCTCGTATCGTGTTTCTTCGTGGTTATGGGTCATCGATAAACCTACGATTTTGGCTCATTCACAAAAAAGACCCATGGTTATGGGTCAACTAAACAAAGCCCTTCTCTTCATTCCCTCATGTTTAACAAAAGTTTCTCAGGAGGGAACTCTATGCAATGGGGACCATTGCTTCCTAAGGAGGGTGGAATGATCAGAATGGAAAGTCACATCCGCCCATAGTATTTACCCGATCATATTTTCCCATGGTATTTACCCATGGTAATTACCCATGGTAGTGTAACTCAAAAAGGCTATAAATGACAAGCCTCACATTTCAATAATATGCATGAGTTCACCATGATGAAATTGAGAAAGTTTATTTTATTTGATAAAGAATTTTCTTTTTGTTTACATGAAGATGTATTTAGTGAAATTATTTTTAATCAATGTCTTTTTTAGAATAGTTTAAAGGAATATTGAATGGTTTTTATCCTTTCTTAGTGTTCTAGTCTCTAGGATCTTGGCCCCCAAAACATGGATCCTTACATGTATCAATGAAAGTAACAGAACACAGATTGTATAATCAACTTGTGACGTCATATGAGAGATGGGCTTCCTATCAATCCAAGGTTTAACTCTACATGATGGAGAAGAATACATGAAGAACCATCGCTAGAGCTAACGCCTCAAATCTAATTCCTTGGTAAAGGCTTCTTCAAGACTATTATTTATTGAATAAAAAATTGAAGAAGGAATTCCATGTAGGTAGAATGTTCTGCCTGATATGATGGAAGCATATGAGTAGTGACAAGGGAAGACTCTAGATGAAAAGAAAATAATAGCAAAGAGCATATGAGCATTTTATGAAAACAATAGTCTCACTGGGATACCCAACAATGTCCACACGGAAGATGCATTAACAAGCATATTTTCATGGGGTGATTCTATCATGTCCACAGGAAAATTAAGAAATAGTTCGTGAGCATTGGTAGGCAAGTATAGGAAAAGGAAGCATGGTCTCATAGGGAGACCTCTTTAATTCCATAAGAAAGCAGATGAGCAATTGTAGAAACATTCACATTATGGTCACAACAGGAGACTTCATCACATGTAGTAACATTTTGTGAGTATTGATAACCACATAGAGAATGCAAAAATAGACAAATTTGGTAGATATTTACAGATAAAGGAGGATAATCTCAGGGAGACTCTACGGGACCATGTTCACACATAATTATGGAAGCAATGGTAGACAGCCATTTACCTTTTCCATTAATTTCAAAGGGGGAGAGAATGTAGGCATTGATACATAAATCGACTGACGTACATTGACGGTGATAATAGCGACATTGACAGAAGGGAGGAAACAATGGAGACATATTCATAGTCAAGCATGAGGATTCCTCAACACTATGATAGGCAAAGTTTAATGTATGTCAAGGCTTTTCTTATTGACATGAATGAACATAAATGTCTAGCAGTGTTTCCATTAAAGACAAAAGGGGAGATTGTTGCACATAATATTTTTATAAATGACAGTAAATGTCATTGATGTCAAGAGCGATGCCCAAGACAACAACAATGTAGTTTGTCACTCAAAGATAGTATGACATCTAGATATCTTGCATTACCTCACTAGGTGATGTCAAAAGAGGTATGAAGGATATTGAGTTTTTCAGAAGGTTATGATGGCCTAATGATCTTATAAATATTATGGTTCGGTAGTCTTTTTTTCAGTGATATATTCCCTCTTAAAAAATTATTTTTAATGAAAAATTATTGCCATTTAAAAATAAACATTAATTGAAGACTCAAAACTACTAAAATATACGATTAATATAAAATATTAATTATATTAATTTTTTTAAAAATATATAGATGAAAGAATAACTTCGGCGTAAATCACATTTAGACAGAAATTTGTCGACGCGTTTCGAACCAACTAGTGTGGTTCATCGTCAGATTAGTGAAAGATCCCCTCAACACCATTCGCAATTCCCTCCAATTGGTTAAAGATCCCGTTAACCCTAAGGACATGAAGGGTGTCTACTTGACCCCCTATATTGGGGAAACAAGGTACTCCATCCATCAAAGAATCTGCGAACATGCGGCCGACCTAAGACATGGGAGATCCAAGTCTTCAGCATTAGCAGAGCATGCGGAAAAGACCAAGCATCGGGTGTGTATTGAGGAGGCCAAGGTTGTTGCCAAAGTTGCTCAGTTCCATCATCGTAAATTTAGAGAAGCTATTGAGATTGAAAAGAGGTTGAGCAATCTCAATAGAGAGGATGGTTGGAAAATTAGTAGGTGTTGGATTCCAGCGCTCTCTTCTTAGTTGGTTTTTCTGCCCCCTCCTCGTTTTTTGAGCTCTTAGTATATATATTTATATATAATTTTTATTTATTTATTATTATTATTTATTATTATTATATTATTATATTTATTTTATTTTTTTAATATTATTTTCTCACCTCTTATTTTATTTACTTATTTATTAAATTTTTCTTTTCTTTTTTAACTTAAAATTAATTTCTCATCACTTAACAACCTAATATTTATAGTTTGAATATATATATATATATAATATAAAATAAATAATTTAATTAAATAAATAAATTAACTTTTAAACTAACCATTAAAATTATTCTATTTATTTATATATTTTACCTAAATTAACTTATTTCCATAAATAATAATAATATAATAATATTAAATTAATAAATAAAAATTTGCCCTCAGTCTTAAGGTTAAAAATTAGCCATTAGTCAATTAGCCGTTGGAGACTCCTGCTGAGACTATTTAACATGCTAAGTGGATCTTTCTTCTTCAACATTTCCTTACGATGAACCATACTAGTTGGTTCGAAATGCGTCGACAAATGTCTATCTACATATGATTTATGCAGAAATTATTCTTTCAACTATTATGAATCACAAAAACCTCAATTCAAATATACAAATATATATTAATTATATTAATTTTAATATATATTATATATATAAAATATTGTTTTTAATTATTATATTAAGACATGAAAAAAACGATTACAATGGAAAGTCATGTTATTAAAATACATCCGAATGTCACTTCAATTCCCACTTGCCCCACCGAACTCGAATGCAGTAATAACGAACACTTATTCTATAAACTTCGGCTAGAGTATTGACGTTTCCAAAATATTTTATTATATGATTCTACCCTTGGCCAATCACATGGCCGTCATCAACTCATCAGGAAGGACCAAGTATAAAAATAATGAGAATAACAGGAACGATTCAGGTTGATGGAATAATTAAGTAATGCTACTTAGAGTAATTAGGTTCGCCCATGGTTTTTTTTTTTAATGCAATTAATGAAATGAATGTTTCTTGAATTATTGGAATGAATGTTGGTACATTATGTTATAAATTAAAATTATTAATATATTTTTGTTATATTTTATTTTAATAGATATAATTTCAAATATATGAAGTATTTTTTATCTTTTAAATTTAGGTTTACATTTTCACATTTATCTTAAGTAACAAATAGTATAATGATGTATAAAGGGTTTTTTTTGGAAGAATTGATATTGAAGATTTGGGTCGATTTGTTTCAAAATAAGTGTGGTTCATCTTCAAGATACAATGAAAAAACAAATCCATAAGAAGATAGGTCAACTTAACAGCTAGAAGAAAATGGTTATCTTTGACTATGAGAGTCAAACATAGATGTTTTCTTCTAACTATTAGGTTGACCTATCTTCCTATTTAACCCTCTCCCTAGATTTGTTTCTTCATTGTTTCTTGAAGATGAACCACACTTGTTAGTTGGCAACCCATGGACCCAAATCATAAATATGACTTCTTCCGAAAATATCTATTTTTAAGGTCACAGCCAAGCCATACACCAAATTGGTGTATGAGACCCCCTTGAGACCCACCTCCGGGGAGCAATTTGACTGCTAGGTCTACGAAGACATACATTATAATATGGATCACATAAACTTGAATACAAATAAATAATATAATATAAATATGAATCAATATAAAGAATTTAAAAAATATTGCAAGTTTACTATGCTAAGAACTATATAAATATGAATCAATATAACGAATTTTTAAAAAAAAAAAATCAAATTTACTATGCTAAGACCTTCATTTGACCAGCAAGGCTATTTAACCATCTTCTAGGCCGTTGATGATCTCCTCTGCCGGAAAAAGCCACGCCACTGGTTTGCTCGCTTCTCTTTCGAAAGGGCAATGAGCATATATAGAGAGTTGCACCATTAGTTTCTCCCTGCTCAAAACCACTGCCGCAGTAAATTTTTGACTTATGACGACCATCGGACAACACTCATTATCAGTTTAACATTCGTATAGCACAGATCTCGCTCTCTTTCCCGGTGCAAAATAATTGATATATGCGTCTGTAAACCCATGTTTCTTTTTATAATGCCCGAAAACGAATGGCGCGGGACAGATGTCGAGTCAAGTTGTCAACTGTGGTACACTGACACGGATTCCCAGGCAGGAAAAACCAAAAAATTCGGTTTTAGATGACGTGAAAGGTTACAAGTAGAATCAAAACTAAAATCGCACCACGAACATTTTCAAAACATGAGGTCGAGAATCCATAGAATAATATGATTAGTCCCGAGAAATACAATATCTATATGCACGGATGACTTTTGCAATCGCTGAGATCCTGCTGTCCGCAAACTCATGCAGATTCGATAATCACTTAAACCCGCGCATCTACAGCAAAGATGGGGAAACAACGGATCAGAGCAAGTTGTCATTTTCTTGGATGACACTCACCGGTCATTCCGAGGAGAGACAAAAGAGGCACAACGAACGTTATGCCTGCCATGACTATCGGAAACGCAGCAGAATCGCAGCGAACAGTGTTCAGTCGCCACTATCCACGCGCCCTCGTTGCTCAAGGATCAAGATTTTGGTTGTTTATGATCACGGGACAAAAAACTTGTATTTCTAATGAAAAGTATTGAATGTATACATGAAATGTGTCTGAATTCATTTCTGTAAGAGTGAGTTTCAACAATCTGATAACCAAATTCGAAAGACATTTTGCAAATGAGTGACCCCTTTCAAATTTGCACACATATTCTATTTCTATTATCTTGTACCTTGGGCATAGATCATATCTTAATTAATAAACATTTTATTTAACATCGTGCTAACATGTGATTTAATGTATCCAGGGTCTCTGGAATCTAATGGATGCTGAACTGAATAATGTTGCCTTGGAGAAATATTGTTCTATTGCGATATGGAACCACTCTGTAAAGGCTGTCTGTAATTATTTATTCTATTCATTCATGAATTAGGGGTTAAAATCTTGGTTAAATGTGTAACTTTTATATTCATATGGTTGAGAGAATGTGTGTGAGTTGGTTGGACATTAATTTAAATTTAAATGCTAGATAACTTACATGTAAGTGGAGAGCACAAAGAAGAAAGGAGAAAGAAAGAGATTATTTTAATGTCCACGAGGTTAAAGATAGCTTATGGGACAGATTACTTCTTCATCTGTTTGATGTATTCGACCCTTTTTGTGTGAAGCTTCAAAATAAATGCTCCCAACGTCTCGACAAACCCCTCACTAAATAGATTATCCCAAGAGATAGCTGCTAGCATATCTGCATAACTTTCCATGTTGTCTTTGAAGGCCTCACATTCTAAAATGAAATGTTTTTTCGTTTCCACTTTTCTGGAAGAACAAAAAATGCATACTTTCCTACCACACATCCTATGGCCTTTTTTAGCGCCCTATTTCACAATGAAGTTGATGATAATTAGTCTTTAATTGAGAAATAAGAATTTTGGCTCTCCGAGAGATATTGACCTCTATGTATGTTTTTGGTTGATGACTATGAGTGGGATTAAACACTTCATTATAGTAATTTTTCTTTCTTCCTAGCTTCTTATCCAAGTACGCTTGTAGAAATTTTCCATAACAAAAGCTTTTATCTCTTTGTTGTTTATGGGACAGACGTTCAAGCAAATACCCCATTTACTAAACCAATTGTTATTTTTTTGCATCCAAGTTTTTTTGCTCTTGCACAATCTATCATTAAAGACAATGTTAGGCCTTCTACCCTCTTCCATTTTCTCAATTTTTTTTACACACCTTATGACTCGCACCATAGCAATTGCTTCAATAAGAGCAGTACCTATTTCACTTAACAAGATATCATAACGAACTTCACTTTAAATCTTAAATTTGTTTGTAATCAAACGCTTCTCATTTTTCTCAATTTGTCTCCACTACATGTTGGATGTACTGCTAGCCCATAGTTCACAACCGTAGAGAATCACTGGAATCACTAGAAGCCCAAAAAGAGTTTGAGTGGTTTTCCAATCCCATAACTCTGCCTCTCTACACCTATTTTCAAAAGCGTAAAATGCTTTCCAATCCCCCAAAGTTCTTTTCTTTCTACAACCATTTCAGCTTAGATTTTTGATGAAGTCAATTACGAGGTATTTGTAATCCGCAACTTCTTCGATAATGTTGCCTTCAAAGTAGAACTTATGCTGGTTATGTTTTCTTTTCTTAGAGAAGACCACTACTTTCATTTTTCTGATTTTGACTTGCATCCCCACACTTCTACAAAAATGCTCAAAGGATAGTAAGTGCTCTTGCAAACTAAGAGCCGATTTAGCAATCAAAATAAGGTCATGTGCATATAAAAGAGCCCTTATAACAAACTTGCCCAAATAGATACCATCACCCCTTATGAATTTAACCACTCCTCAATCTTGTCGATATATAAACCAAAAAGAGTAGGAGAGAGTGGGCTTCCTTGCTTGAGCCCGATATCGCTTCTAAAAATTTCAGAAATGCCTATTGAAGATCTAATTTTGACTTTGACCTCTTCATACAACGTTTGCACCACTGCTCTCAAATGTTTAGGAACTGACTTCTTCCTTTTTCTCCCAAACTTTTTCAACGATGTCCCTTAAAGTTATACAATGATCAACTGTGGAATGTTTAGTTCTAAAACATGCTTTCCCTTTAGCACGCTTATCTCTTTCTTCTGCCCAGTTGCTAATTTTATTTTCTAGCATGCTTTCGAATAGCTTTGCAAACAAAGGGAACAAAGCTAATGAATGAACGCCAACACAAATCCAGCCACTAAGAAGGAGAGCATGAATCTAGATAACTTACGTGTAAGTGAAGAGCACTAATCTAACAAATGAAAGCCAACACAAGTCCATCCACTGAGAACGAACACGAATCTAGGTAGTGCCAAGAATCTAAAACTACTCAATTTGTTGTATTATTTTAGATAGTTATTTAAACTTTTGTTTTAGATTTTTATTTTTGCCTACATCACCAAAAAGATCAACTTTGAAAAGGAATACTTACACATGAGAGTCATACCTAGCTATAGCATGTGCCTTTACATGTTATGTGTTCTGTCCCAAAATTTTCAAACTATGTTATGTGCTGTAATTATATTGTAAAGATTTTAAGTAAATTTATAATTTTGGTAAAAAAAATTAAGTAAATTTATGATTTTGGTTTAAAGAAATGTTATTTAAGGTTTAAATATGGTTAAAATTTCAAATGTGTTTATGACTTGGGTTTAAGAAAGTGCATTGAATTCTAATTCAATAAGATACAACAAAAATACGATCAAATTTTTTCAATTCTGAAAAGTTGGTAATATATCTCACAAATTTGAATACATATTTTTCTTAATCTCTTTTCAAAACTCTTAAAATTTAATTATTAAAATCATTTCTTAATAAATACATAGTTATAAAATCAATTTTAAAAATGCATTTATCTAAAATATTTGGTAATAGAAACATGCATGGATAGACTTATCTCTTTATGTTGATATATGTACTTCCCTTAGCATCTTATATTAGTGATGTTAGAGCATCGACCCCTCCTCAAACAGAAATCACTACAAGATGCTTTCAAAAGAAGTGATGTGGCAATTGAGGAGGACACAAATTTTTGTTAATTTTCAATGTAAAAGTTTAATGTATTTTGAAGCCTCTAGAAGGCGACTAGCTAGCAAGGATGATATTATATGTGTTGGATATTTATTAGGGTTTTATTTCATGGTTATAAGCTACTTGTGGGTTTTAGATGAGGGTGGCCCATTCCAACTTACGAATCAGGCTAAGAGAGAGGGTTAGGGCGATTCTGAGTTAGGCCCGAGAAACCATATGTAACTGTTTCCATTTTAATATAAGCATCTTGTGTGTTCATTAGTTTTTTTATGTCATTTATTCTTAGTCCCTTCTGCACACAAGGTAGGGACTATAGTAATCGAAATGTAATGAGTTCACATTAATTTAGCTGCTTACTGAGACAATCAGTGAAAAATAACTAAAGTTTTTAGTCACCCACAATTTCTCTATCTTATTTCACCTCTTCCCGAGGTGGGGAGGAAAAACCATATGTTATACATATGTTATATTCATTTATTTTCTTCGAGTAAACTAACAATTGAATTATTGCTAACATTAATTCCTTAACATTTAATGTTTATTATTTTGCGATTGCATGTGTTTTATAAACCTAACTTTTTTTAGCCTGACATATGCCTCTATTGACATATGCCTCTATGGGATGTACGTGGCAAAATACAACATGTTCTACCTGGCATCCACCTCTATTGGCTATGCATGGCAAATTGCAGCATGTTGTACCTAAAACATGTTCTACCTGGCAGCAACTGCCCAACTGCCATGATGTCGGCTCTTATGTAGGCTCTTCTACAGGGAACCCTCTGTATCTCATTTGTCTTGGTTAGTTTCAGGGACTTCCCCTCTGTATGTCATTTCTCTCAGTTAGTTTTAGGGAGAATCGACTAAATGAGAGACTCAACTAGATGGAAGCACACTAACGCTCACAATACAATATCACTAACACTCACAATACAAGTTACTTAACTATATATAAGCACACTAACACTTGCAATACAAGTTCTATAACTTCTACTTTTTTTATAGGTATGGTACAACTCTCCAAAGTTGCTTATGAGCTTGCTGGTTGTTACCTCCAGTCAAAATACAGGTTCTATAGCTTCTACTTTTTTTACAGCTATGATACAACTCTCTAAACTTGCTTACAAGCTTGTTGGTTGTTATATCCCATCAAAACAACCTTAGGGTTCATAGATGTCTACTATATGAGATGTTATATAGCTTTCATTACGTTATGTCGCTTCCTGCATCTTTCATCTTATCTATATTCCCTTATAATGTGATGATTTTTTCTACCTTCTCACTCTAATTGGAGGAAGGCCTTCTTGTAATTCCATTCTATTAGTTATGCAACTGAACGGGAGCTCCCCAACATATAATATTACGACCAAAGGGAGTAGTGAATAGAAGATATGTACAATGGCACTGACATAGAATTGTAATTCCATATAATTTAATTCAATTCAGCTCTCGATCCTATTTCTACAAATATAGGACCACTCTGTACTATGCAGTTCATATTCACTAAATAAGTTTAGAAGATTGAGCAACCATCTACTCTATACCATGCAGTTCATATTCTATGTGTGATGCATAATTCCCACTTAGGATTATTAAAACCCAACCATTTACGTTATACGATTAGTGGTAGCTAAAACATAATTTATATTATATTTTTATTAATCAATTAACTGATCATTATGGAATCTAGCAGGGGTCCATAATAATAGTAATTACAGGAAGCATCTAGAAGTATAGTGAAAGCGCAATTTACAATTTACTTTCACTCATGAAATTAATCATGCTGCTATTGCCTACCATATTTTCCTGTTCCTCCTACCGCCAGATCGTGGATCACATTTGAGCTCGAGACTGAAGCATACACTATCTCGTACCATATATTCCTTTTTCTTTGACCTTTGAAGCATGTTTCATTCATGCCTGGTTGCAATGTTATAATAATTGTTGCATCATTACTGATTTAATTAGAAGGTAAACATTACGAGTGAACCTTAGGTTTTCTTGCTCGCTGACATTAAGTGTGAACCATGGTCTTTTTTTTCTTCACTGATCTAGGGCTTTTATATTATCTATTGATCCTAATCGAAAATTTTGCATAAAAGAGGAAGATAAACTAGGACCAAATCAGAGCTTTTGTAGTGGTCTAGTGAAACTAAATTACTGGAAAAGAAAGGGGGGGGACATGAATCTATCCCTAGCATGATGTATCATAGACAGTATATCCCCATGGTAAATATGTATGGCCCAAATATCTACAGAGATAGGTGTAAATACATGCATAAAGACATACATTGGAGCTTTCATGATTTGCCAGAAGATATATGGAGATAGGCGTAAAGGCATACATTGGAGCTTTCATGATTTGAAAGCAACAGTGATAAGGTATATTAATTTACATTGAAATAAAATTTATCATAACTTCGTTTAAATATAACACAGAAAACACACCCAAAATACATTAAAGTAAATACTTAAAACCTCGGTTGAGAATTGAATAAGTTTAGTTGTACAACTATGAGGAACTAGGCTTGTTGAAATATCCAATTGTTCCTCCTTCCAATAGATTCCATATTTCTATATGCATCTGTTTTAGCCGACAGATTCTTGGATCAAGGCCATCTATTGTCTGTCCCCAACAATCTTCTCTCCTTTCCATCAGACTGTCTAACAGAAATATTAGAACACTCAACAATATGATCTACTCTCGATCAGACTGTCTAATAATAATATTGGAACACTCATTTGAGCAAGAAACTACTTTAATTGAAAGAATCTCAATCCAATTGTAGTATGAAAAATCTCAAGAGGTGGTCAAAATCTTTTTCCACCGATAAAATCAAGTGTTAATAACCCCCCAATGAATACAACAACGATGAGAAACTATGGCATAGTAAGACCAAACTATTGTATTAGTTACAGACGTACTGATTGTAGTTCAAGTCAAGGCTTTAAATTGTGTAACCATAAAAAATGTCCAATGTCAAGTCAAGGTCCAACCTACTTTTGAAAGATTCTGAATCTATCACAAATGATGAGAGGGAGCCCACCTCCTTTGCCTGATTTTATCACAAATGATTATGGGGAGCCCACTACGTTTTCCATGACCTATGTTAATCTCTTTAAAAGTGTAGGAGCTAGCAACTCTACCTCTTCTATGTCTATTTTAGTGGATGCGAGATCTTCACATTCCCATTATTTTGCATGACCTTATACATGTAGCTATTTTATCCAAGAGTTCGTTTGATCTGAACTAACTATCACCTCCCGACTATGATTTGTTCTACTCATGACTAGTTTGTTTCATAGATTTTGGATTAGAGGAGTTGTACTAGGGACTAACTACATTGGCCGCAAAAAGAAATGGCTTTGAAGAAGCCCATTTTGGCGAAAGCAATGTACAATGGATCTAGTTGCCAATGTACAGTTGCCAATTGTTCGAGATGCTCCGTGTTTGCCAAGAGCACGCTCATATCATGCATTACTTGACTAAGGTCACATATGACAGAGTCATGCAACAATTCTGACATCTGCAAGCCAACTCTAAGTCACCTACATGTGTAGAACAATTAATTGCAAGTGGGTTACCTCTCACTACCTCTGCAAGAATAAGCCTTCTCCATGGGCATTTTTGAGTAACATTCTACTAGTGCCTGCAGCAATTACACCTGCATGTTAAGCACCATGATGTAATCCACTAAGTATAAGCCAAGGCAAAGAAGGCCATAAAACCAGAACTCCCCTCCGCTTAGTTTCCCACTAGAAATAGCACGATCAACATTATGTTCACAAGGGTTGCATAAAAATCTAATGGTTACTCGAGCTGTGAGTGTTATCACTCAGGTTGTCCCTAGGCTCCTGTAGGGATACGATCGAGGTAACCACAAACCAATCTTTGGATTGCAGGTTCTAGCCCACCTGCAATCAGAGAGGGCTCTCTCTTAATGATTTAAATTTGTTGATGATTTTAGGCTAGCTTTTGGTTCAGGGTTTTTTTGTTGTGTTTGGATGGAAGGAAAATGCTTTCAGGCAGAGAGGCAATTCATGAAGTGATAAGTTTCAAACCATTGGGCATGGAGTCATGGGTTAGGATTACCAGTGGGTTTTCTTGGTCATAAGAGAAATACGGAGTAGCATAGCTGCACATAACACAATCTTCAAACTAAAAGGATGAATGATATGTAAGGAATGAGAGGCACTTAAGAATATCTCATTTAACTTAACAGAGGGAAAGATGATCTCTATCTAGGGGCAATGAAGAATCCCTGGATAACTGTTGAAGGTTAGGGCAAACATGAGCCATGTGGAATTCATATTTATGCCTAAACCGAGGAAAACATAAAGAAACAGTAGAAATTGAGCATAGAATGTATTTAAACAAATTCTAAGCTAATCTTCTTTTCTACTGTTTAGATGGTAACTTATGAAAGGAAAACAGAGGTAAGAAGCACTTATTGAGTTATGTAATAGCACGAGAATTCCATAATCACTCTTCAACTGGTAAACACAGTGAACAATCCAGTCTCCAAAGCTCATAAGCAGTCTTTGATTATAGAAACTATCAGGTATTACAGTGCGAGTCTCTCCTGGAGCAAAATGAGCTAAAGGTAGCTTGTTGAGCAACCAACACACCCTTAATACAGTATTGAGGGCTTTCTTTATAGTGCAAATATCTCAAACTATTTATTACAATTGACCTAAAACAGGTCTGCAAAAAGAGCTTTTCTAAACCTAAAATTGTGTGAAAATTAAATGCACGTAAATATCTATTGAACTGTGTCAGAGGTAGCTGGATCAAAAGAGTGCAATGTGGCCTTTGGAGGCTCGATGCAGTACTGCTGGAATAACTGTGCTTTGGGATTTGCAGTTCTTTTCTGGTGTGAGTTAAATGTGAAATAACCATGATTTGAGAGTTTTGAGTGGCCTCGTCCCTTTCTTTGACTTTACTGGAAGGTATTTAATTTTCACCTGCTTTGGGCCGCTGTTAAGATCTTCGTTGATACTCTTTGCCGCTACATTGATGGTCTTCGCCACTTTCTGATACTCTTTGACATGCTTTCTCTCTGTAAATTTGATCTGATACTCTTTAATATCTGTCTCTGGTCTCTTCTTGTCTTCAAATCGGTTTAATTTGGCAAAATCGGGCAATTTCGGGCCTTTTTGGTGCAAAACGGGCCAAGGAATCAAAAGATTCCCTAAAGATTCCCCAATATGGCATATTTCTCGTAGCGATGCGCGATTAGCACTTCGCGCTAATCGTGCATCGAAAATTGCCTCCGTTTCTCATTCTGGAGCTCTGAAGCTCGACTTTTGCTCTTGTGCGAATTTTCGGTTTTTTGGCTGCTGACATCAGCATGACGTCAGCAGTACGGTGGATGATGACAGCATGCTGACGTTAGTAGTGGGGTCCTTTGGTACGGGTGTGATGTCAGCATGATGACGTCATCAAGGTGACATGGCAGTACGACAGGGTGACATGGCAGGGATACGTGGCAGGATGACGTGGGCCGGGCGCAGCCCGTGTGAGGTGACTTGGAGGCGACGTGGCAGGATGACGTGGCGCTCCTGTTACGTGAGGGGAGGGCGGTTTTACCTGTGCATCGGACTGCCTTTGGTACAGAGGTGGTTTCTGTCAGGGGCGGCCCGATTCAATGGGAGGCCGCCACCTGTCTCGGTGTACGATGGTAAAACCGTTGGACGTCAGGTGGTAACCTACCACCACAATCGGGCGCGCGATGTGAACAAGCACCGTCGGATTTGGGGGAGGGATCCGACGGTGGACGGAAAAGGGAGATGCGCGGGGTTTAGTAAAAGCGTACGCGCGTTAAAGGCTTAATATTTCGCGACGCTGTGGGTTTTAAACTTTAGAACATGGGAAAACTGTGTTTTGCGCGGTGGAAACTTATCAAACAAACATTAATAGTTTTCACATAAGAATGCGCGGGGAGGGTTATTAGCCTTTCGAAAGGGTTTTCTTAGTGTTTGGAAGGGGTCCAGACACTTGGGAGTGGCAATTTTTTGTAGAGGGAGGGTTCTTACTAAAGTCTAGGTGACTTAGTAATTCCCAGTGAAGCATTTATGGTTATATTTCAACTAGGGGGAGGGGATATTTACATAAGGGGATTATCTACATAGTTTTAGTATGGGGATAGGGAAAATATAGGGAGTTAAATAATAGTGTCAGTAGTTAACATGGAGATGACAAGAAAGCGCTAAGTTTCAGAAATCTTAGGCTTTAAAGGGGAGATAGAACCTTATAGAGAAAGTATGGATCCTCTTTGAGTGAAGCAGATCTTCACCCAGGCTAGTGACATGAAAAATGATTAAACTAAGAGATATCAAGCATATCTTGACCTCTTTTTAGGGAAATTAGTTAATGGTTTGGGGGAGATGGAGAAAGGGAAGTTAGTTATGCCTGTTTTGAGCTCTTTCACATAAAACTGCCTGGTGATTGTGCCCTGAGTAGAGATGACACCCTGAAAACATAGAATTGATCAGAAATCAAGATTCTGCAGCCTCAAAACTACCTACCCAACCTACTTACCTAACATTTTTTCTTCTTTGGGTTTGGGTGCACTTAGACTTGCAGACCCATCATTTCAATTTTTTCTTTTTATGCTTTCCTATCTACAAACTACCCTTTTTCTGTCCAAGGGCCCAGATTAAGCAGTTGGGCTCCTTTGATTCTCTACCTATCTAAGAATCTTCCAAGATTAAGTTGTTTGGACAGATTTTCATTCTCTATATTCTAAAACAGGAAATTGAAACCTAGGGAGACCAAGATTAAGCTGTTTGGACCTCCCTTTAGTTGAAAATTGTACAAAATTGGAACGAATTTTCAAAATTTGGAAAGCAGTTAGATGAACTCTGAGTAGCCTTCTTTGCTTGGTGACTGTTTAGAAAATATGGAGCATTGGAGCATGCAAAGTATGACATATTTGGCCTGTAAAATGTCAATCATGAAATATGAGTAACCTGCTGCAGCAGGAGGCTAACAGTGGCTCCACTTGGGGATAGCATTTCCTTGTGAGAAGTCAAGAACAACAGGTCAAATTGCCTTGATACTTCTGTTATGGTTGTGCTTTGAACTTGTTAGTGCTGACCATTGGATTAATTTTAAATTTTGGATTGGTAACAGCTCTTTCCTTCACTTGTGCTACTGTTAAGCTGTAGAGCACTGCCTGCTTTCTTCTGCGTGCTTTAGCATCATGAATTCTTACAAAAATAAAATCAAAATGCTGATATATACAAACATTCTATGTACAGAATATAATTCTGCCTGCTCTTTTCAATCAAAAGGATCATTGTAGTGCTTTAGCATTCGGCCATTGACAGGGCCTTCTTGAGCTCTGCTGCCATTTGGAGATTTGAGAAAATAGATATTATTGCCTTGCACAGCGCTGATAATGTATGGACCTTTCCACAGAAAATCGAATTTTGCATGTTTTCCCTTGTCCTCTCTTCATGAATCCCATCTTAGAGCTTTGCTGCCCACCCAGAAATCTTCTGCTTTAGCCTTCTTATCAAACATCTTTTTGAGTTTTTCTTACAGTATTTGAGCTCTATCGAAGACTTGCTCTCTGGTTTGCTGAAGATGAATGGTTTGATTAACTCTTCTCTGCATGTCATTCGGTTCAGCCTGAATTTCCTACAACAGTTTAATAGTAGGAATGCCCAAAGATGAAGGAAATTCGGCTTCCATGCCATATACTAATTCATAAGGGCTCATCTCAATGGATTTCTTGGTGGAAAGTTTGTCTGCCCACAAAACATTTTTGAGCTTCCTATGCCAGTTCTTTTTGTTTTCCTCCAGCAATTTCTTTATGATATTGATGAGGCTTTTGTTGGAAGATTCAGCCAGGCCATTACCTTGAGGGTAGTAAGCTGTGGAGTGGCCTAAGGTAATGTGGTATTTATGGCATAAGTTGATCATCTTTTTGGATTTGAAAGCAACAGCGTTGTCAGTGATGATCTTCTTAGGGCAGCCGAATCTAGAAAGGATATTGCTCTCAAGGAATTGGACAATGGTGTAATCGTTGGCTTGCCTACATGGAATGGCTTCAATCCACTTAGTGAAATAATGAGTGGCTGTTAAAATCCACTTGTGTTGGCCTGAGGAAGAGGGATGAATTTCTCCAATGAAGTCGAGACCCCATTGTTGAAAAGGTTTCTCGGTTGAAATGGGCTTAAGGGGCAAGGGCAGTAATTTTCTTTTCCCTTCAAAGATTTGGCATTTGTGGCATGAAACAACAAAATTTTTCACATCTGCAAATAGAGAGGGCTAGTAATAACCAGCCCTTAAGATCTTGTCAGCCGTGGACATCCAATATAAGTGTCCTCCACATTCCCCTGCATGGAATTATTTCATGATGTTGTTATTTTCATTCATAGTTAAGCAATTAAGCAAAATACCTTCGTGATTTTTCCAAAACAAAGCACCATCTATGACACAAAATTTTGATGATTTCATTCTTAAAAATCTTTTCTTGGTTCTGGACAATCCTGGGGGAGCACACAGGTTCAACAATACAAAGAAAATATCAGCATACCATGGGGATTGCAGGAAGGTTTCACTGATCTATGGCGTCGCCAGCTCCGGCTCATTGTCCAGTTGATTAATGTCTAAGGCTTTGAAGTTTGTTTCGGACATTAGTTTGGCTAAACCTTGTCCTTTTATCAGCTTGGTGGGTTTTATTTCAATGTCGTATTTGAGGATGCTGGAAATCCACTTGCCTCTTTTGCCTTCTAGTCCCTCTTGAATTAATATATCCTTTACAACAGCGTTAGGGACATAGGCAATCACGTGGGAGTTTAGGGACATAGGCAATCACGTGGGAGTATAAGGTGTAAATTCTGAAATCTTTGATGGCTTTGATCAGGGCATAGGATTGCTTTTCCATAATCTGATATTTCAAGGGTGCATCTCTCAAATCTTGGCTAAAGAAAGCAATTGGATTTTCATTGCCCTGATCATCTTTCTGCAAAAGGACAACAGCTATAGTGTGTTCAGATGCAAAGGAAAAAATGATAAAATCTTTGTCGAATTGAGGACTGGTGAGAACAGGCATTTGAGTTAGGGCAGTGTTTATACTTTCAAAAGCCTGCTTGGTTTCAAGAGACCATTTTACCTTGGCATCCTTCTTCAACATGTTGCTCAATAGCCTTATTAGCTCAGCTAGGTTTGGGATAAATCTCCTTAGGAAATTTATCTTTCCAAGGAATGCTTGTTGTTCTTTTATGTTTCTTGGATAGGGGATTTGAAGGATAGCTTGAATTCTTTCCGGGTAAATTCTAATCCCATATTTTGATATGATATGCCCTAGAAGCTTGCCTTCCTCAAGGGCAAACAGGGACTTCTTAGGATTCAAGGAAATGCCATATTTCCTGCATGTCATGAAAATTCTCCTTAAGTGCTTAAGGTGCTCTTGGTCATATTTGGAGAATCGGGTCAGGTCATCAAGGTAAACTACGAGGAAATCATCTATCTCCTTGGAAAATGCAATATCCATTGTCCTTTGAAAGGTAGCACCAGCGTTTTTCAGCCCGAAAGGCATTTTAACGTACTTAAATGTTCCCACGGCGTGGTAAAGGCTGTCTTGTCCTGGTCATCTGGGTGAACAAGTATTTGATTAAATCCTAAAAATCCATCTAGTAAAACAAATTCTAGAGGAACCCACTACTCTTTGCAAGATATGGTCCATTTTGGGCAAAGGGTAGCGGTCTTTTAGAGAGACCTGGTTTAAATTTCTCAAGTCTACACACAGTCTTATCTCTCCTGTTTTTTTCCTAGTGGGAACTAAATTAGATACCCATTCAGAGAATATGATGGGTGCAATGATACCTGCTTCAAACATTCTTTTTATTTCTTTTTTGATAAGGGGAAGAAGCATGAGGTTGATTCTCCTAAGTTTCTGTTTGAACAGTTTTTGATTTTGTCTAAAGGGAATGGTATGTTGGATCACTAAGGTGTCATAGGACTTCAAGTCCTCATAACTCCAGGTAAATACATCTTGGAATTCTTTGAAAAAATCCACATATTTCGAATTTTGATCAGGGGGCAGATTTTTGGACAACTTAATCATTCTGGGATGCTCTGCTGTTCCTATGTTGTGTTCCTCTATAGCAGCATTCAAAGGTTCCATCTTCTACTTTTTGGCCACATCATTGTCATCAAACATGTCTTCCAATGGAGTGAGGCCGGCAGGTAGAACATTACTCTTTAGATCAATAAACTCATCCTCTGCTTTGGCTGTTTCCTCTAAACAGATTTGTTTTAGTTGTTCTATGTTTGTATTGTTAAAAATGGTTGGGTTAAGGATTTGTTTAGTTTTTGCAGCTGTTACAGTCAGGTGATTTTCCTCTGCTAGCTTTTGTGAGTCGGTCATGGCATCCATGTCAATGTTTGTGTTGGAAAATTCATCCTCAAGAGTTAAGAAACTGTTAATTTGGGCATCATTTTGAAATACCTGCCAATCCTTGACATTGTTAGGGACCGAAGGTCTGTGTTTTATTTCAGCGGTGAAATGGTGATTTGGTTCAAAGGGAAGCTTGCATGTGCTAGCAAAGGTTGCTAGACTATGGGCATGAATATTATGATCTCGTGCAATTTTGGCAAACCTGAATTCACTGAAGGCATTGAGTAATTCGGTGGCAGCAGCTCTATAAGCTCTCATTCTACTATCATTAGCGACAAAATTACCTTTTATTTGTTGTATAATTAAGTCAAAGTCACCTAGGATGGAGACTTTAGTAGCTCCCAGGACTTTGAGCAGCTTAAGGCCTAAGAGAAGAGCTTCATACTCTGCCATGTTGTTTGTACATCTGAAATTGAGTCTATAGGCATGGCCTCATGCGTGATTTCATGAGTATTGTAGATCCATACTTTGGCCCCTACTCTTAACTTGTTAACTGAACCATGAAACTCCAAATACCATGTGACTTCTTGTTTGGGGTTTGTATTGAGATTTTCAGTTTTTTGAGGATCAGGCAGGCTTACAATTTCTGTTTCGGGATGTTCTTCTTGCTGTTTGTTGGTTGGCTTGATTATTTGGACAATGTCATGGGTATTGGCAACTAATTTCTCATTGATGTACGTTTCTTTCTCCAAGGATAACGACTTATCATTAGTTGGAGGGCTGGTGTTATCATTAAATAAAATAAAAGAATCCATACCAGAATGGATTGAGTAAATTGGAAAATTTTGGGACTTTTCCTCACTTCTTACCACATACTTCATTAAAGTTTCTCTATATAGTCTCTTTGGTTGCCCAAAGACAGATATAGTGGCATAAGAGAGGTCGAGTTGAAGGGACCCTTGCAATTTTTCTCCCTAGGATCTGGATAGGAGCATGCCATACTTTGTGGGAATGTCGGCAACTAGTATGTCCATTAAGATTGTCTTGTTGGGGAATTGGACTAGAAAGACACAAAGGTCTTTGATCAAGCCTAAACATTTGACTTCACTTGAGTCAAAGGAATACAGATCTTTGTACGGTCTTATGACATCAAGGTTCAACCTTTCCATTATAGCTTTGGGCATAAGGTTATGTGAGGCACCTGAGTGAAACATAGCATTATGCAGTATTTTGTCATGTATGTGCAGACTGACATAAAAAGGTGGAACAGGTCCATGTGTTGATTTTCCGTTAACTTCTGGACCAAACAGTAGCTCAGGGGTGTTGTCTAAAACGTTTACATCATCCCTTACCTCTGGTAATTGAAGTAACCTTTGAATTTGTTGCCTATATACATCATGTTTGGCAAGCTCTGTGAGGGGAATGGATATCTTAAATTTTCCAATCTCTGCTTCTAAACTGAATGGTTTTTCCAATGAGTTCTTGGCATTGATAGTGGCGAATTTCTCTTTTTTAGGCATACTCTCTATGTTTTCTTTTGGAATGTCAATGTCATGAGGTATGACAGTTTGTGGTATTTCTGTTTTGGGAAGATTTTTAGGAGTGCTATTCAGATCTTCTTTTGGGGAGGAGGGAGGTGGAGGCCGATCAATAGGAGAGTGCGTGTCTGTTACATCCTCCACAGTTACCTGATGCGGGCTTGGGACAGAGCTGTTAGCTGGTTGATTAATGGTGATATTTCCTTTAATTTTGTTGAGTTGTTTGCTATCTTTTGTTCTGCTAGATGGGGGAACATCAATGGTCCTTGTCCTTAATTTTTATTGCTTGTGTACCTCGTACACAGCGGTATCATAGCCTTGTTTAAAATCGAAGGACTCTCCCGACTTGGTGTGAAATTGTTTTGCATCAGGGTATAGGCGGTCTTCTTTAGTAAGAAATATTTGCTGTTCATTTTCTGAATCTATCAAGTTCATATGAGTCCCATCTGTGGGCTCAGTGGATGTATATGCCTCCGCATATTTTTCTTCGAAAGGCGGCCTAATATCATGGTCGGCACTGGCCCTTCCAGCGTTTGTGTTTTGATTTTTTCTAAAGTTCAAGTTCCTTATGGCATTGGGTTGTTGACCTTCCCATGAAGTTTTCCTCTCAACATTGTCTACTCTGTCTCCTAGCCTGTGGATGCCACTGATGATAGCATCTAGCTTCTGATCGAAGGCTGAGGGTTCTTCTTTGAAAGTGGTTCTTCTCTCAGTTCTAGCTCTGTTTCTTTTAGCAATTAGATTTGTTTCCACACTAACAGCAACATCTTGCATTTCTGCAAGGCTTTGAGGGGCTCTTTCCCTTAGCTGATATGCCATCTCAGCATCAAAGCCATAAGGGAATTTGTACAAAGCGAGATCAGGTGGAGTCCTTAAATTTTGTGGTATTGCATTGTAAACATTATTAAACCTTACACAGTAATTCGAAACTCTTTCCTGAGGTCCTCTTTTGATAGTATCATACTTAGATAGTATGTATAGGGGATCTTTCTTTTTCTCCCATTTGTTAATAAATGCCTGGTATAAGGCTTCAGGGTTTAATATGGAATTGGATGTAAGTGCCCTAAACCATGTTCTAACATCACCGATCAAACTTTGGAAAACAAAATCTTCATTCTTACACTGTCATCATCAATTTCATAACTCTCGAAATAATCCTGCATTTTCTTTGTATGTTGTAGTGCAGTGCAGGAGTTTGTGCCATCAAAATAGGTGATTTTTGTATGGTAGTCCTGAGGCATAGCCCCGGGATTAGCAGGCAACTGTAAAGGCGCATATCTAGCCATGATGATGGGGATAAGCGGAAAAGCTAGGGCAGCGGGGATAACAAGAACAACCGGGGTAGAAGGAGTAGTAGTGGTAGTAGGAGTATAGGATGGAGGTGTAGAAGAGCTGCTTGGAGAAGGAGGTGATGAACCAGGGGAACTTGGGGTTGACCGGAATAAAAATTTGACAGGGCTTGGGACACTGCTTGGCTGAACTGTTTCAGGACTCGCAGCAGTTGGGCCTTCTTTTTGCTTTTGTTTCCTAATGATCTTAGGGATCAAATTTAGATTTTCAAAAACAGCTGGGCGATTGGGATCAGGATTTGATCGTGTATTACAGATCTAATTTTTAGGAGCCAACTTCTATTCTATATTTTGGAAAATTTTTCTAAGAACACAGGTCGACCGAAGCTTTCAAAGGTCGGTTTCTTCCTCTGTGGGGCTGCAGACTGGTTTAGTGAGATTATCTGAGGAGTTCCCCAGTGGAGTCGCCATTATGTTATCACTCAGGTTGTGCCTAGGCTTCTGTAGGGATACGGCCGAAATAACCACAAACCAATCTTTCGATTACAGGTTCTAGCCCACCTGCAATCAGAGAGGGCTCTCTCTTAATGATTTAAATTTGTTGATGATTTTAGGCTAGCTTTTGGTTCAGGGGTTTTTGTTTGTGTTTGGATGGAAGGAGAATGCTTTCAGGCAGAGAGGCAATTCATGAAGTGATAAGTTTCAAACCATTGGGCATGGAGTCATGGGTTAGGATTACCAGTGGGTTTTCTTGGTCATAAGAGAAATATGGAGCAGGATAGCTGCACATAACACAATCTTCAAACTAAAAGGATGAATGATATGTAAGGAATGAGAGGCACTTAAGAGTCTATCATATAACTTAACAGAGGGAAAGATGATCTCTATCTAGGGGCAATGAAGAATCCCTGGATAACTGTCTAAGGTTAGGGCAAACATGAGCCATGTGGAATTCATATTTATGTCTAAACCGAGGAAAACATAAAGAAACAGTAGAAATTGAGCATAGAGTGTATTTAAACAAATTCTAAGCTAATCTTCTTTTCTGTTGTTTAGATGGTAACTTATGAATGGAAAACAGA
>APFE030600013.1:89113-111652 GCA_000404065.3 Pinus taeda | reverse complement strand
ACAGGACCAATATAAAAATCAAAACCGTAAGGCTAAAATCTCAAGGAATTTCACTAAAACTTTCGACACTAATGGAATAAGTGCAGGTGAAGATTTTTGACAGTCAACCAGTGGATCTAGGCAGTAAAGACTAAGAAAACCAAAATCTAAAAGGAAAAAGTGATAAAAAAGGGAATTTTCTTAATTTTAACAGGGTACGAAGGCAGCCTGTTTAACCAGGTGCGTGCACGCTCTGTGTACACAGGTAAAGTGCGTACAAGTACGCACTGTGTCCAACGTAGAGGGTGCGTACTACTGTAAAATAAAGAGAACCTAAGTTCTAATTCAACCCTAAGCTAATCCACCCAAATTCACAGTCAATCAGTCAAAAACTAGAAAGCAATCAGAGTTTCTCAAATCAAAGTATCAATCAAAAGAGAAATCAATCAAATCCATGGATTCCCCAGCGGAGTCACCAATTTTTCATGCGGAAAGAGTTATTTTTGTGGACAAACCTAACCTCCCTAGGAGTCTAAGACTCTCTAGTGACAAACAAACCAAACAAGAGCAATCCTTCTCTAAACATACATCATTCTTGAGAAACCAAGTGTTTTCCGATCTTACCTTAGGTCCAACGCTTGTTGTAGCAGTCCAGCCTTGCTGATCCAGATGAGCTCCTCCTTCACTTTAAGACCTGCATACACTAACAAGACAAACAATTACATAACACCTGAATATTTCATAAAACAAAGCATATTCATCACATAGACCAAGGAGTACATGAAATAATTCATTAACAACAAATCATTGAGAAGAATGGACTTATTTGTATTAAGGAAACAAAAAGGAACCATTACAACCTGAGCCTTGGTGTTGTGCAAGCTCCTCCCAGGGTCCAACAAGAGATTTCCTCTACTTTGACAAGCTCACCCACTCCCAATATGACAACAAGAAAGGATAGTAATCTCGCCTCACAAGTCAACAATGGAAGTCCTAATTCCAGCAGCATCTACCCTTTGGAATGTTCAGCTTTCAACCTCCCCTCCTCTGGCCCAAGGCCTGTATTTATAGTGTTCTAGAGGAAGTTATTCAGTTCCAACATCAATGGGATACTCCCTCTTTTGGATGGGGTAGCTCCTCTCTTGATGGGATAAGTTCCTCTATCATAGGGATGCATGAACCATCTGGAGGCGCTCAATACACGTCAAACACTCTTCTAGAAGGCTCTAGAAGTGACCACAAGTAACTTTTTAAAGATGAAACTCGCGCCTTTTGACCTTTCCAGGGGTACGCACCCATCCTTTGGCTTACAGAGCGTACAAGTACGCAGGTACAGTGTGTTTGGAATGCGTACACGCAGGCAAGGTAGAGAGAACCTGCGTACCCAGAGATAAACATGTTTTTAAGTGACTTTCTCTCTTTTTGAAGTTTGACATGAAGAGCAGAGGTATGAGGCTTGACAAGGAGGATAATATGACTATTGATGGAGCCATATTAACTGCAGATAGTCATGGTGACAAATTTCAGTGTAACAGAATCACTCTTCACAGATGTTCCTCAAAAGGGTAAACAATCAAATGGAGGTGAATGATCAGCTAAAACAGAGTGGAGGTGATGACGAGAACATGACCAAGGCTCAGAAGCTAATGATAATGCATTCACGATGGTTATTTATCAGAAAATTGGTTCATTTTTTAATGAGCTTAAACTATGGGGGAAACATTTGCTCATTGCTTATGTTTATTTTTTAACAAGCTTGAATTCTGTGTCAAAACTGCTCGTGCCATTCATATAATAAGGATATCTCATCTAAGATTCCATTTTGTTAGGCCCCTATACTACTAGTGTAACCCCTTATTGTTATTAGTATAACCCACTTATTATATTGATGTACTCATGTAGTGCCCATATTGTTACTATTGTGCCCCATAGAAACCCACTATTGTTATTAGTGTGCCCTTACATTATTATTGTTATGTCAGCTCTAATTATGTTATGACCCCTTAGACTCGTATATATAGAAAGGAGGTCTTTTCATTTATATCATCCAAGAATTGTTCATTTATGTAATGTAAAGGAGGTTTCCCCCTTGAAGAGGCTGAATTCTAAGGCGTTTATCACTATTTTATATCTTCTTTTTAGCTGGTTTCATAACATTTGGTATCAGAGCTTTGGATTCTACAGTTTCGCTGCTCCAAACAGGTCATCGTGGCATTTTTGATATAACTTTTTTCTGCGATGTTTCAGAAGTTGAAAACAAAACCCATTAGAGAAGACATCGCGCTAAATCTCAGGTCCAAATTTCAGAGCTTTTTGCGCTATATTTGTGGAGATATGATCTAAGGAAGTTTGTCTTTTTGCAGACTCCTGAATTACATTCCAAACATGTGACCTGTGGAAAATCGTCATAACTTTTTCTCTGAGCATTGCATTGAAATTTCGTAAGAAGGTACAGAAAGCGGATCGACTGTAGTTTCTTGTATACATTTTTTAGAGCCAGAGGTCGAAACAGTGACTCGTGGCACGTCGTACAAGTTCACTCTACTGAACTAGTCTATAATCAGGTTACTGTGGGAGATTTCGCATAACTCTTGCTTGGAGAATCCAATTTGGATCAGACTGGTGGCATTGGAAAGAGGAAGTAGAGGGATACTATAGGTCGCAATTTCAGAACTTAAACATCCGAAGGAACAAAGTTACATTCATTTCAAGATCGAGCTCCTAAAATCAAGAAAAAGCAAGATGAGGAAGTTTGATGGAAAGGATCCAGTAAATTGGATACTGCAGATAGAGCAATATTTTGATCTATATGGTGTACCACTATTACAAAAGGTATGTATTGCATCTTCATATTTAGAACCGGATCAATTTTTATGGTATTAAGGGCTTTGTTCTCGTAAAAAGCTTGTTATGTGGTCAATTTTCATGGAGGAAATGATAGCACATTATGAGGATACAAGGAGCAACGCCTTCTTTGGAGCAACACCAAAACAATTAGAAAGAGTAAAAGGGCTTTGTGACATAGTGGAAAGAAAAATTATGGAAACCAGGAAGCATACCCCTCACAACTATAAATATGGAAGTGTTGTTTCTCCTAGCCTTCCACAACCTACAAGGGTGACACCACAACAATTGGAAGAAAAAAGAGAAAAAAGACTTTCTTACAATTGTGATAGCAAATGCACTAAAGGTCATAAGTGTGCTGAGAATAAATTATTTTAAATAGAATATGAATAGGAGGAGAAAAGGATCAAGAAACATCAAAAGAAGAGGATATACGCCAGGACCCCACCCCAGAGAAAGAAGAAATGAATCAGACCATATCTTGTAAAGCATAGGCAAGAATTACCACTCCTCAAACTCTCAAGATAGAAGGACATATCAAGAAGAAAAAGGTGCAAGAAGTGAAAGATCACATTGAGAAAGAAGAAATGAATCCAACCATATCTTGTAATTCATTGGTCAAAATTACCACTCCTCAAACTATCAAGATAGAAGGACATATCAAGAAGAAAAATGTTCAAGAAGTGAAAGATCACATTGAGTGTCAAGAAATGAATCCAACCATATCTTGTAAAGGATTGGAAGAAATTACGACTCCTCAAACTCTAGAGATAGAAGGACATATCAAGAAGAAAAAGGTTAAAGTAGTGAAAGATCACATCGAGCATCAACAACAAGTTCTCCAACTTTTGAAGGATAACGCCATTTCAGTGCAAAATCAAACGAAACAACAGGTAGATCAACATTGTAGTGAAAAATGTTTTGATGTAGGTGATTGGGTATTTTTACTGTTACATCTCAGGAAAGCTATTTATGAGAAGGAAATGTTGGCAATACTACATGCACTTAAAAAATGGTGACCATACCAAATGGGAAGACTCTTCAAGGATGAGGATGTGGAAGCATTGTTTTGTGCTATTTTTATTATCCAACTAGATTGGATAAACGAAGCAAGGGATGAATGGAAGAAGTAGTGGACTCAGTACTTACTTGACAACTGAAGAGGCGTGCTGAACTTTCTTCAACTCGTACACAAGACATGTGAGGATATACGTGTGACCCCTCATGTTTAGCAAAGGAAAAACTTTTATCAAATCTTCATCCAACCCTAGGAATATTCCAAAATTCTTGGACTGCCAAGCTTGGCAGTTCTGGATCCACTAGTTCCTTCGGTGTCTCATGAGACAAAGAATTCTGGACACTTATTCAAAAGTTGCAAAAGATCCCAATTCAAACAATATTTCCGGAAATTGGAGAGGAAGGAAAAATCATATTGGAACCTGGAGCAGTCATAGAAACAAGAACCCGACAGCTATGAAATCAATCAATTTCAGAGTATCCCATTAGGTGGAAGAACTTACCAGCTAAAGATTCCACATGGGATGACAAGAATTTTATACATAAGCATCAAGAACTACTCAAGCATTGAGGACAACGCGTTTTGAAGGAGAGGGCCATGTTAGGCCCCTATACTACTAGTGTAACCCTTTATTGTTATTAGTACAACCCACTTATTATTGATGTACCCATGTAGTGCCCATATTGTTACTATTGTGCCCCATAGAAGCCCACTATTGTTATTAGTGTGCCCTTACATTATTATTGTTATGTCGGCTCTAATTATGTTATGACCCCTTAGACTCTTATATATAGAAAGGATGTCTTTTCATTTGTATCATTCAAGAATTGTTCATTTATGTAATGTAAAGGAGGTTTCTCCCTCAAATAGGCTAAATTCTAAGGCGTTGATCTCTCTTTTATATCTTTTCTTGAGCTGGTTTCATAACAATTTTTTTATGGAGCTTTCACCTTTTAAATCTTTGCCCCTGATCCTTTCTTTATGCAAGCTAGGAAACGACCAACCTTACGAGTTTGAAGGGTTAGAGGACCTAAAAATTTAAAAAATAAATGGTTGCTCTTCGCTTGCATGCAAAAAGGTTTGCATGCCCCTAGGTATAGTGAACAATTCCCAGGTTACCATATGAAAGCTCTCCATCCGCGTCGCAGACAAAATGTTTCCGTGGCGATGTCTACCGAAATAGAAAAAGGTGAGTGGCGCAGTCACCTCCACTCACATAACTTTGACGAATGAATCTTATTCCAGTCTAATCCCATTTTCCTAAATGGATGGGTGTGTCAGACTAGTCATATATCCTTCGCGGAAACCTACTCTATACCCAAGGTTTTCCTACTGAAACAGACCAGGGTGCATGCCCCCTGGGTTTCCGTCATATCCTCCTGAATCACTCGCGCTCATCAGGTGAACGGACTGGAGATCGATGCGATATTCCTTGCGTAAGAGACCATTTAGGTATGGCATTTGACTACTTGCTATGTGTGAACCAGGGAATGACAGTTGGTCTATGAGCTTGACCATTCTGCCTTCATGCGGAAAACACATTACTCTAAAGAGTGAGGAGACAATGACTCCCATGCAATAAATATAGTCACATCCAAGGAGTAGATTATAATCCAGGGGTCCTTGGGCTACCATCAAGTTCATGTGAATGATTTTCCTTCTCAAAGTAATGGGCACATTGGGAAGGATCCCTAACGGTCGACTGGTTCCTTTGTCAAAGCCTATCAGATTTCTCATTTCAGGAAAAAGCGATGGTGAACCAAGCGCTTTCCAAGCAGTTGAGGAAAGGATACTCACAGAAGCCGCTTCGTCTATGATGGTACTAGCCATTACCATTCTGTAAGCTTGTACAATGATTCGGAATGGTACACTAGCTATTAAACAGGGTCTGCCTAGTAGATTCCAGTCGAAGGAAATGACTAGGTTGCTTAGAGGTGGGACCGAATAGATGACCGGATATGAATCTAATGAACTTCCTTCCTCTGGTAAAGGAACGGGTAGACTTCGCCCGAGTTCATCAGAGTCTATGTTTACAAAAAAAAATTGAATGGTGTCGTTCTCTTTCTCTTTAGTGACGGTATCATTCGAGGATGAACCTTCTAAAGGCAAGACTGGGTAAACTTTCGCCTCGACCTTTTGACTTTTTTCTGGTATGGATTCAGAGGGTTCATTTTCAATGATAGATGTTTCGGCTGACCACAATGGTGTGCAAGCCGTATTTTCAACCAGTGGTGGACTTGGAAAGAGTTTCTTATATCCATGAGGGAGCCATAGAGGTGAAGCAGGACGGTCATCCAAAACTCTTTTAGCTTCATCTAGGAAGGGACAACGATGGACGACGTGATCGCCTTTACACAATTTACAAGGAAATTTATGATTCCTTTTTTGTTCAGATACTTCACTTTCGCTGGTTGATGGTGTGCTTTCAACATGATCATCAGAGGTTGACGACACCAGATTGTGCAAACGAGGAGACTAGTCCCTTAAGATCCAAGGGATGCAAGGACAATATCGATGATAGTGGTCTCCTTTGCAAATGACACATGGAGATTTAGGTTTAGATGGTGCGGTGTGAGGATTTCTGCTAGATGATGCCTAGTTGCCCCCTTTCGCTTTTGGTTCCTTCTTCTTCTTTTATTTTTTCTCTTTCTGCTTCTTCTTCTCAGTTACTTGATCTTTAGCTTTACCGGCTTTATTAAGCGAAGAGGAAGGAGGAGACGGAAAAACAGACGAAGTAGAAGGTTGTGGGGTAACTCTAGTATCATCTAGTTGCAAACTTGACTGTTTAGGAATTACAGTATTATGAACGACAGAGGTAGAGAAAAGCCATATGGGCAAACCAATCGTCGACCCTGGAAGTGACAATGTGGCCGTATGGGGTGCACCAACATCTCCCCAAGAGGAGAAAGGACTAGGATTTCCTCCAAGGGGAAATCCTTGGTTGGTAGACTCCATTTTTCTCAACCTAAAGACCAACAGGGGAACTTGTGATGTTATTATAATTAAAATAAATTTTAGACGCTTTGACACAACTTGTTTTTTCAATTTTAAAGAGTCGAGAAAAAAAAATATGACTCTAGTCGCCTTCAATTTTTAGTGAGCCTGAAGTGACAAGTGCTCAGATGGACCTTTTCCTTTAAGGAGTATGAAAAGGAATGAAAGAGACTTCTCTGGAAATCTAGGGAGAGGGGATTACCAAACCAATCGCAAAACTGCAGAGTACTTTTTACGGTACGACAGTCAATCTTCCCAAATGTTGTGTTCAATGCATTGCGATCGATAAGGTGGCAGACACGACTTCCTAAGGATAAAGGATGTAGCCTATTGTGGTCTCCAAATATATACTCGATGCTACGAGGGAGCACAAGTTCGTACTGGAACTGGTCATCTCAGAGTGGAGGAATCACCCAACCAAAAATGAAAACAACAGTTACCAGGTTTTACGACGTCGGAATACGTCTCTAGCCTAGACTTCTAGATGTTGTGCGTTAGGTTCCAAAGCATTTTTAGATTCATTAAATTTATTTTATAGTTGATCTTGTTTAAACTTTTGCCTTTCAGGTTCACCACATGATGTGTATACAATTCCTAAAATGTAGTCTAAGATGATAAACAATTGTTTAATGTTCTTTTGGCAATGCAAATCCTAGCTACTAAGGAAAGAAAGTTGAGATTCTTTCAACAAAGAGCACAAAGCACACACTAAATGCACTGTCCTAAATCAAACCAAGCAGTCTAAATGCAAATGCACATGCATGTATTTGTTTTCAGCCCTCTTAATGTATGAATGATGATAAGAAAGCTAACTAAAAATATAAATTATTTTCAAAGAGGCAATACTTAACAAATTTCTTTCCAAAATGAAGTGAAGATAAGGGCGACAATTTGTGATTTCGAAATAAAAACTATTTTTTGACACTTTAAAAACTACTAATTCAAATCATATACAAGAGTAGCAATACAATCGACTATCAAGAACAATGGGATTCTCTTCTATAATTGAAAATGACACTTACGACACTTTCATATTAAGAAACGACAGTTCGACTACGCGCTTCTTTGCAAAAGAGAACTGAAAATGGCGCACAATACATAAAAACACTTACAGTTCTTTTCACAGTAGAGGTGGAATGATGCAAGATAAGGGGGTTTTCACATAGATATACTAACCATAGACAGCAAAAATCCTAAATAGAATTGAAAATTGTGAAGATAAAACCAAAGTCTGAAGGTAAAGTTAACCTTCCCTGACTATCGAACTTGTCACACAGGGAAACCAGTATGCAGCGCACCTACTGCACATGGGAAGTGTGATGCATACATACTACCTTGAAGGGAGGGTGCGATGGTACCAGTGCGAGACTTTTAACTAGTTTTTTCCCACAATTTGAAATTCAATTCAGGGATTTAGGCCGAGTAAGTGTTGTTCAGTAAATGTAAATCACAGGGGTTGATCTAAGGAGTTTACTAGAGCCACCACTTAGGAAAATTAGAGCATTTGCAGATCGATTGTTTAATTCATAAACAAAACCCGAAGATAGACTGAAGCAGCATTGATCTACTTTGCGTTTGTATAACAAATGCAGTTCGAAGGCTAGCTGGCTTGACTTCAGGCTCCATCTGTATGTTTATAAACAAACAAAGATAGACTAACAAACAATCTATTCGCTCCCTAGTGGAGTCACCATTTTGTTACCGGGAATAGTGTCCACTCGGAGTTGTTATTCCAACTAAGACTGGTAGGTATCTTAGAGACAAACAAGTAAAGACTACTTTCGTTTTCCTTTGTGAAATAGATAAGAGTGGAACAAAGGACACCAACCTTAGTCTTTCGCTTGGTTCCTTACTTGATTCCTCTCCTTCCTAATAGATATTTGTCACTTCTTCTTCATCTGCCTAGCTTCAAAGAGCACCTGTGGAATCAAAGCAGCATACTACTATCAAAGAACAGAGATCTATATTCATAAATAACACAGGACCAGATATGTATTAACCATACAAATGCATATACAATCAGACATACAAGAATATGGAGGAAAACTTGAATATCTTTATTAATATCAAGAAAAGAAAGAGGATTACAACCAATTGTTCTAACCCAGCATCATCCTTTAGCAAGAAATCCCTTCTTCACCTCAAGTAAAGCTTAGATCACCCAACACTATGAAGTTTCACTAGAAAACCAACAACACTTCTCTACAAGATACAAGATTCCAACCATCGGATCTCTGTGATGAGGGATCCATATATAGATGATTGTAGGGGGTGAGTCATCTTCTGGGGTTTTGATTAGTGTCCTCTCTTTTATATTTATTGATTCCACTTGGAGACTGATGATCTCTTACTCATCCTTGGTCGAAAATAGAGAGGCAAGTGTCAGAGGGGAAGCTTTTGGAAGATTCCATGATCTTCCACCTCGCAAACTGTCTCTGCCATTTGTCCATTCTCACCCATCACAACCTACAGAGGGGCCATTCAGTATGCATCACACCCTTTACACTGGGAAGGTGATATGCATCGCACCCCCTGCACTGGGTATTCAGTATGGTCCAGTTTTGACCATTTTTGAGCAGTTTTTAGTGGAGAACTTCTGGGAGATGATGTAATCAGCTGACCTTGTTCCTTTAGGTAGTGAAGCAAAACTTTTAGGGAATTAGGAGCCCTTAGTTTATGGACATTTATGATTGGGGTTTCAGTGCCCAAAATTTTTTATAACACATGAGAGGGTTTTTTATCATTGTCACGGTGAGAGTTGTTTCTATGAGGGCATTCCCTTGCATAGCGACCTGCTTTGTTGCAAATGTAACATTGTCCTTTTCTTCCACCCTTAGGTCCAGCCTTTCCTTTTGATTTAGTCCTGGAATTATTTCTTTTCTTCTCATGAGAAGGAAAGGTAGCAGGAGGACCTTTAGGCATGGGAATTTATTGCTCTTCTACCCTCGATTCTTCTTGAATGCATCTAGCCATTAATTTCTTGAAACTAGGAATCACATTATTGTTCAGAAGAGTAGTCCTGAACATGTACATTCAGATGGTAATCCTCTAAGAGTCGTGAGTGTCATTTCTCTGTCAGTAATAGTCTCAATGATAGATAGGAGATCGTTCTTGATCTAAGTGATTCTTAAGAAGTATGCTTGCATTCTCTCATCTTTACCCTTCTTGATTTCCCTCATCTTATTTCTAAGAAACAAAACTTGATTTGCGTCATTAACTTTAAATAAACTCACTAGTCTGTCGTAGATTTCCTTGGAGGTGTTCAGGTTAGAGATGTAAGCCACCAAGTGCTTGTCGATAGATTCCTAGATGATCTTCTTTGTTTTGACTTCTCCAATTTTCCATTTGTACCTGGCAGCAATAGATGCATTTGACGGAGGCTCAACAATATTACCTCTTACATGGTCCAACACTCCTTGATCTTCTAGGGTTAGATTGATAGACATCTTCCATCCATGATAGTTAGCTTTCTTACGAAGCTTGTCTTCGGCAGGAAAGAGTGTTGAGGACCCCATCGTTCTTTTAGGATAGCCTTGCTAATCTTCTCTTCGGTGATTGCTCTTGCTCTTGCTCAGGATTTGTCTTCACCTCAACTCTGATACCATGTTAAGTTGTGGTATGTTCTATGCTTATAATAGTTTACTTCTTATTCTTATTATATTCCACAGATTAGCAATCACATGTACATAAAGTAAAGTGCAGATAGAACATTAAACGATCGATAAAAAACAAGCCAAGACAAGAGACACAAGATATAGCAGCTAGCCAAGGACAAACCCCACAATGTGTTGTGAAACCCTTTAATCAAATCTTCTTTTATATTCAATAATTTAGTAGAGAGAAATAGTACAATAAATATCATTTATATCTCTAGTCCATGCAGGACAAACATCACTTCTGTAGTTGTAACTTCAGTTTCAGCAGCTTCCTTCAAACTAGGGTAGTTGATATCTTGCAAACTGTCCATTGGATTGATTTGATTCCACCACCAAAAGTTGCGGCTTTCAGAGGAGGTTTAGATGAACCTACAATGTAGTTCAGATGAAGAGATCTTCTAGTCCACGTAGGTCAAACTTTACTTCTACAATTGCAGCTTCAGTTTCGGCAGCTTCTCGCTTCACATGTGTGAGGGAGAGACCTTTTTTTGCGCAGTAGCGAAGAGACTATTTTATGTGCAGTAGAGAGAGAGAGAGATATGTGATGAGATGAGTGAGTCCAAATGAGGAGAGGTACTCCTATATTTATACACAACATTGGTGTTTGAATAGATGTGACTGTTGGGCTTCTGAGCCTACATGAGTTGTAGGTCAGCTTGATAATAATTCCATAATCAAAATAAATTCATCTCCAGGAATACTTATCGGAATCGGATGATCTTTATATCAATCCTACACCTCTCGACGAGAGGAATTTAATGAACATATTATAAGCCATGAATAAGATGACCCACGTGAATTTTTTCCCTAGTTGTCAATTTTAACAAAATCACAATAATCTTAAACTCAGTAGGAATCATTATCTCATCAATTATTTTCCAAAGCTTATCCCAAGGAATAGTGTTAAATACTTTTATAAAACTGAGAAAGAAATAAAAGAGACCAACTTTAATATTACGACATTCCTTGGAAATGACAAGATGGTCGATAATCAATCGGTATCTCATAAAACCGTGTTTCTCTTTAGCTCTTTTACCATGGATTTCAAGCCTATGGCTAATCTTCCTATCTGAAATGAAACCATAAATCTTGGCTAAGATGTGGCTAATCATAATGGTCATGTAGTTAGAGGGAACAAATTTGTCTTGATTTTTAAAGATAGGCGCAATATGGCTTTACATCCAAGTTTTATGGAAGCCGTGCTTTATAGACAAATTGATAAGCTTGTGGAGATGAGGAATGAGGATAGATATTCTAAGCTTTCAGATCTCAACTTGGTATCCTTCAATACCTTTAACTTTGCAGTTTCGTTAGGAGTGTAACGAATACTTTTCCTGACACTTTTACAGTCTTTGTCATACCAAGGGTTGGAATTTTTATTTATCTTGTTATATGAAACCTCAGAGGATAAATTGTTAATGGTAGTGGAAAGAATAGTAGCAAAATTGTGATAAATTTGATCAATATTGTTATTATAAATCTGGGAGCTTAAATCTACTATGAAACTAGCTCACAAAAAGATAGAAAAGATAGATCAACGCCTTAGAATTCAGCCTCTTCTAGGGGGAAACCTCCTTTACATTACAGAAATGAACAATTCTTGGATGATTCAAATGAAAAAACCTCCTTTCTATATATAGGAGTGTAATGGGTCATAATATAACTAGATTGACCTAACAATAATAATATAAAGGCACAAAATAGCAATAGTGGGATTTTATGGGGCACAATAATAACAATATGGGGACAATATGGGCACAACAATAAAAATAAGGGATACAAAGACAATAGTAATGGGGGAATCACTAGTATTATAGGGACCTAACATGCCCCTCATTGAAAAAAGTGTTTTCCTCAACGCTTGAGTAGTTCTAGATGCTTCTGTAGACACCTTTATCTTCTTCTTTGTATAATTTTCCACGGAAGCCTTAAACTCTTTAAACTTGTCAAAGGCTTCAGATTTCTTCTTTAGGAAATATATCCATGTATTCCTTGAGAAGTCATCTATAAATGATACATAATACATAGACTTACCCAATGTTGGAATGTTCATAGGTCCAAACACATCACTGTGCACAAGTTCTAATATTTGTTTCACCCTCTTAGTACCAGAGGGGAAACCCACCCAATTATGTTTCCCATATACACAATTTTCACAGAAATCAAAATACAGCGAGCTAGTGCTAATACCTTCTACCATATCTTCACCATGAAGTATTTGAAGGCCCTTCTCTCCAATATGTCCAAGCCTTCGATGCCACAACATGGTCTTCTCTCCAAAGACCACTAGATTTTTTGCTCTGCTTTTAGGAATCACAGAACTGTTGCACCCATCAATAACAGTGTTACCTTGTAGCTTGTACAGAGTTCCAATTTGAACTCCCTACATCAATACCAGTGCTCCCTGAACCATTTTGCAAGTATCCATTGGCCTACATGCAACAAGACTAGTTCAGTAGAGAAGAACTGTATAATGTGACACGTGTTACTGTTTCGGTCTTCGGCCCTCAAAACAATACACAAGAAACTACAGTCCATCCTCTTTGATGGGCCTCTAAATCAGACATAAATTAAGGCTTGTGCCTCTAAATTAAAACATAAATTAAGGCCTATTACCATCCTTCAACACATTAAACCTCCCTTCATCCTACTACAGGAGGATCAATAATAAATGATAAGTCAACAAGATATTATGGAATTATGGCACAGATTATGGAACTCCAATGATTGAGAAAATCTAGGAATGTGTTCCACTAATCAAGGGACTAGATCCACTAATCAAGGCATTTCGGTTGGGAAAGCTTCCTCCATTCATGGGGAATGATTACTAGTTGTTTTTTATAAGTACGAAGTCGAATCTTCCTCTAGGGAATGATTGAGAAAATATAGGAATGTGTTTCATGTCATTTAATGTAGATTCCTAGTATTGGGGATCAGATCCATCGATCAAGAGATTTTGGAAGGGAAATATTCCTCCATTCATGGGCAATGATTCTTAATCATTTTGTATAAGTACCAAGTCAAATTTTCATCTAGGGATATATTTTCATTCGCGTTGTTGTGGAGAGAACTCGTATTTTTGCAGCTCCATTGTATTTTGTTGCAGGGATGTAATTATATTGATGAAAATAATGAATATTGGTGTCATGTTAAACTTCTAAATGTTTTTCTCCTCCATAGGTCTGTGAGTTTCATTGGGCTTGGCCATCCCAGGAACCTCAGAGCCCTTTTGCATCATTTTCTTTCCTTCTTTTCACTTCTTATTTAGATGCATCTCTAGTTTTTATTTCTTTCTATTTTTGCATTTAGTATTACATATTTCTTGTTGTAGGAATGAGTTAAATGGTTGATCTAAGTTATTTCGTAGGATCAAAAGAATTATTTCATCCTTGGAAAATATTTGTAAGTTTATAGTACTCACTGAGCTGCTTGGATTAATCTTCTTATTCCCAAATTTAGATTGTTGCACCTCCTTTTTAGCAAAGAACAGTCAATTTTTCCTATTTTTAGAGCATGCTAACAATATTAAATTTAGTTGGTTCCACTTGCATTACATCACAAAAAAATTCTACCTCATAACAAAAATTACCCCACTTCATTTGCACTTGATTTTGTTAGGCATTTTTTAGATGTACTAGCTCACTAGTTTTCAAATTTCTAGATTTTCAAATAGTAATTTTTTTCTACCTTTTCACATGGGTCAACAGAGATATTTTTGAGTGATTCCACTTGGAATGGGGTCCTAAGAAATCCTAGTTAATAAAGAAAATTGTCCCATCCAATTTGGATATGATTTTCTTGGTCATTAAACCCTCACTAATTTCATCATTTCACAAGGAAACTTCTCCAAGATTTTTGAGCAAATCCATCCAACTCCCAACTTTGGTTTTGAGTTCTAAAGTGGTCCTAGGCACATTCTTGCCTCATTCCATCCACCAAACACCTTCCCTAATCTTTCCATCAGCTTCAACATCCATCATTTTACTCTCTGTTGTATCCAGTAGGCTTTCGGGGGATCTTCTAGGTTTTTAGTACATCATGTAGGTTTTCTTGTAGTGCCCTGTTTTGAGGCTGAATTGAGGTAAAACCTCTAGGAACCAAAGCATCTTAGAAGTTAGTTAGAAAATGGTGTGTTTTATCATTTGATTTCAATTTCTTTCCTTATACTTTCTTTCTTGTAATAGGTTAAGGTTCCATTTCGAACATCTCATTTTCTGCAATTAGTTTAGGATTTGAATAGAGTACATGCACTCCATCATATCATGACAACAAAGGAACGACACATTGTATGCCACAAATACAGTGTTGATACCTCTTAAGCTTGTACAGACACTGGGTTAATAATTAAAGTTGGTAGCCTTTGGATTTGCAACATTCTTGTTGCAATATCGAGGCTCATCACTTTTTAGCGCAGTTGCCAAGGAGGTGTCAAAATGTGCATTGTTTTCTTCCCTAATAGGTAAATCAACGTCAAGATTGGTAAGTAAAGCTAAACTTGGAAATTTGTTTGATGATTTTAAAACAGAAATTCTTAGCAATCTAATAAAACAAGTAAAAATGTTAAGAATGCAAGATTAAGGAAAAGAAAATGCTGATATTTGTGTTACAGAATCACATGATGTTAAACATTATCCATCATTACCAAGGTTGAAGGAATTTTACCAAGAGGACAATGGAGAAAGTCAATCACCAATGCAGTTATGTTATGTAGCTCCAAGAGGACCATGGAAGCCTATTCAACCTAGTATGATACAAGAGCCTAATTCAATATGTCAAGGTTATGCATATCCACATCAAAGTAATTGGAACACACCCTTTCCTTGGAAACATTCACCATCTCAACCCCCAAACCAATCTTGGAAACAAGCTTGGTAAGGAACTTATGCGAGCCATCCACAATATCCTCAGGATTTTCCTCAATATAATCCATACCCAACTCCATGTTATCCCTACCATTCATATCCACCATAACCACAACCCCATCCACATCCATCTCAAATATCCACTCCCACTCAACTACTATACCACGACTTCCAAGTCGACACATTGAAGTAGCTCATCCCACTTACAATGTTGTATTACAAAACTTCTAAACATCTCTTCTTGAGATCAATGTTATTCACCATCGCTCAGGAAGAGCATTCCAAAAGAGGAGATTATCTTGATATTATTGAAGGACCACATCTAGAAGAAGAAGATTTAAATGAGAATACCAAAGGATCGTGGGCTGCATTTGATGAAGAGTATACAACAAAATTAGAGATCGAGAAAGCTCCATCTTGGTTACCATCAAATCATCCATGTGTTCAAGGAAACAATCAACAAAAATAGGAATATTTGAAGGTCATGGAAGAATAAGACATCCAAGATGATCTAAATTAGTAAGTGGAATAGGGGCATGACAATAATATTGAAATATGGTTCCAGACAGTCACTAAGTTGCGAAAACACTCTCTTCTTCAATTGTGCTTGATATCATCAATGTCAAATCATTTGGTTTTTGAAATCTAGGTACATGTCAAAGCATATATTTCAAGAATACACATCATTTTGTCTGTCATATTGATGTGCCCATGGCTCCATTGGAATTATTCTTATACTTGAAACTGATTTTGTTTCTCAATTAGGGCAAAGTAGAAAAAAAACTCAAAAATAAAAGAAAAAAATAAAAATCTAAGGTGAAAACCTCCTTGGAGGCTCCTCAGATTGGCTCATTTATTGAAAACCTCAATGAGGCAGTCAATGGGTTGGAAAAGAAAAAAGAGAAAAAAAAAGATCCTAGGTGAAAGCCTCCTTTGGGGCTCCTAGGGAGAACTACTAGTTGAAAACCTCATTAACGTGCCTAGTAGGCCTACAAAAAAAGGAAGGAAAAAAAAAACTCACTCCATGCATCTCTTTGATGAATGCACGTACTCTCCAAAATATACAAGCAAGAAGAGCAATTTAGTACCAAAAGGAAAATTTATCAATCCTAGTAGAAAAAATCAAATTTTGACTTTCTCCTCCTTTTCTAAAATGTTTCAACAAGGCAAAGGCCTTTCCAATCCATAACCCTCATCTATTTTCACCATCCACCCATAATTCTCAAGCTTCTGCCATTTAGTTTGCTTGTTGTTCTAAAAAACTATAGGATTCTCTGTTTTACTGAAGGATACAAAAACACATAGAGCAGAAATTTATTTTTTCCATAACTTGGAAACCATGCATCCATTTTCCAAGGGGGAGATGCATATGGATGATCATGACACGCTCAAGAAATTTCAGCAAAGTCTAGTGAACAGTTTTTGAGAAATCAACCTCTAGCACCTACAACCATTTTTTCATTTTCTCTATATACGTGTGTCCATTCAAAAATATGTTTCATGGGAGATGAATATGGATGATAGTAACATGCCCAAGCAATTTCTGAAAATTCTAGTGCTCGGTTTCCATGAAATCGGCCTCCATCACTTTCAACCATTTTTAGTTTTTCTCGAGATTCATGCATCCATTTACCACAATTGTTTTATGGAGACGTGCATAAAGGTGATGGAAAGATTCTCATAAAGCTTAATGTTAATCCATTCTACCATTTGGGAGATATAGACAAAACAAAAGGATGTCCTTTAAACCTACCAGATTCCTTGAAAACCTACAGTATTGGCAGTGATCAATTTTAAAAGGGGAAAATAGAGGTTTCCTTCATCAAGTAGTGATAAGGAGGGAGCCCATCAACAAAGTGAGGGTTCATGAGCACTCTCCTATAATAGAAATATTCAGAGGCACAATTGGATGGGTTCCTTTAAAAAAATTGAGGGGATATGATGATGAAGTAGCCAGAGATTTGTAATCATCTTCACCATGGAGATCCAAAAGTAAAATAATCTCCTCTATAGCTTAGCAATGACATAAAGATCATCGACATCACCATCAAATACTTGCACATTAACATCAACTTGACAACAGCATGCTGGTCTCTCCAACAACTATTAAGTAGGTACAAGTATGCAATATTTTGACCTCTTCTCTTGGGCATATTATAGTTAGAAATTTGTTGTCAATGCCTAAAAGATGAGGTCTTATAAGCTAAGGATGGGTCAGCAGTCTCAGCCATGTTCAACTATTTAATTATAGTTCACTCCTTCACTCATGCAATATTGAAAATTCAAATTATGAAGGGTGATGATTTCAAGGAATGAGGACAATAGTTAAAAGAAGAATTTTTTGCAAAGTCCAAGTCACCAGAGCAATCCAATCCCTTGATCCAATTCATATGCACTATCTCTTCATCATTCATACATCCCATTTCATTCTTGAAAAGACAAACAGATCATCCTCTCCATTTTCACAAAGCTACATGTTATGGGAAAATTTAGTGTCTTTTCGAACGACTAACCCCTAGATCTAGTAGCAAGTATAGAACAACAATTAAAGTGATTCCATTGCTTTTCCTATAAATAATAGATAAAAGAAAGAGGAGAAAAAGTACCAACTTGTATCTTTTGCTTGATCCCTCTTCCCTTTGACCGCTTTTGCCACTCCCTTCCATACTTAAATTGCTTGAAAGGTACCTGCACAGAAGCCGAGATAGAAAACCATCAAAGCATACATATCGATCTGTTACCTAAATATATTATAGAACTAAAAGTAAAATATACATCACATAACACATCAATGGGAAAAATCATAGAACTCTTTATTCATAGAAAGGAAGATTACAACCCATGTAGATGCATGTCTGATTTAGCGTCATCCTCTCAGCTTCAAACCCTTCTCTCCTCATGGAAACAAGAATTTGACATGATAACATTACTCTCTCTACTTATCTCATCCAAGTAGCATTTCCTTAGCTTAAGAAGTCTCAACCTTAGACTAGACTTGAATGCCTGGTCCTTTTATAGCTGAACAGAGGAGGTTAAGCCATTAATGGCCCTCATGAATGCTTTGCCATAACTGGGAAGTGGTTCCATGGAGGAAGGGATAATGGATTAAGGTTCATTCATCTGCTTCCTCATCCAAAAGTGAGCCCAATCCTTCTAGAAACCTTTAGAAGCATCCTTCTACAAAGGCCAGGTGCTATGCATAGCACCCAAACAGTGTAGTGCTTGCCATTCATTGTATCTAGATAGAAGGCCACCTATGATGATCTCCTTAGGGACTTTTTTTGGATGAATGGTGTCATGAAACATTTGGGAAGCAAGCATGATGAAGGTTAATTTCATTAGGGAATGAAAACAATTGAATTAGGGATTGATGGACCCTAATAATATAGGTTGGAAAGTTGGGGTTGATGTGACCAAATTTTCCTAGAACACTACACTACATCCTTTGAGCCTTAGCGTCATTATCCAATCCTTCTTCATAATTTCACTCTCATATAGTTAGAAGACCCTGAAGGAGGAGGATTCACTAGTACAGGAAAGAAGAATGTTGCTACAATAAGGAAGAAATTAACAAATTATGCTAAACCCCAAGATGACAAAGCTTAAGAGAGACCTAATCAAAACAGAAAAGTCTACGGACATTCAGCAATCAACTAGGCCACAAGAGACAAGATGAAGGCAACAAAATGAAATGGGGCATTCATTATGAAAACAGAACTCTAACTGCGGTGATAAAAAGAGGGTTTTCAAGAAGTCTCTAATCCCTTTCTAGCTTTTGTCCAAGGCCTAAAAGATGTTATAAAAATGGGAGCAAGGCAGGAAGTCAATTAAGGGTCTGCCTTAACCTCAGACTATCATTTATGCTTAGAAAAGGTGTCCTATAGTTTTAACATGGTTTCTTGTAGGTTTCCTGTAGTTTTGAGAGGAATTACTACATGATGTCTTACTCTCATCTAAATGAATTTTGAAGGTGTTAGAGGTGTCCAAATGGTAGAACAAGGTAGTAGAAGATTTATAAGGGTGTAGAAGACCTTGCCAAATTGAAAAATATTCAAGAACCAATCTTGAATAAGAGGAAGAAGGCAAGCTAATGGTCTCAAGAAACAACAATTCTTTCCTTTCACAAATATGTTTTTGGGCTTGTCATTACATAACTTGCAGCCAACATTCTTAATGCATAAGAGACAGGCCACTGGGGACATAGATGAGGCACAATGACGTCACTAAGTTGCTCAGAGGATGACAAACACTTTTAGCAGGGCAGTGTGATGGGCCTCTAAATTATACATAAATTAAGGTCCATGCCTCTGAATTAAAACATAAATTAAGGCCTGTTAGAGTCGGTCTTGAGCCCTCCATCAGCGATCAAAACTCTTTGCATTTTTCATAGGTAGGTGTCTCATCAATGTCATATTTTTGCATCCCGTTAGGCATGCCATAACCCTGATGGAGGAGCTGGTGTGTTTATACCCCTCTTGGCATTGATGGTTTAAGTCATTTCAGTTATTAAAGCTCTTTCAAGCTTGTCTTGTCTTCTCTTGAGGTCAATTTCCTAGGTCTAGGGTTTTGGTCAAAAATATTACAAGGTCATGTGTTTGAAAGTCAATGAGTGTTCAGTAAGCCAAAGGGATGATTGTAAAGGTGTTTCTTCTAAATTTTTTATCTGATACAGTTAATCTTCACCTTGGATTTAAAAACCCTGTTTTTAAAGCCAATGTCATTTTTCATTTATTTGTAAAAAGTGATGAAATTTCAAAAGTATTCAGTGAAAAAAATGCAACCCTGGTCCCCTTGCCAAGGTCCCTCAGATGATCTACCTGCAAAAAGAATCAAGCAAAAGCATTAAATCAGTCAATTTCAGGACAAAAGGAAACCACAAAGACAACAACATGTAAAGTTCAAAGGTGTCATGAGAAAACATTAGAAAGTGGGTTTTGGTCATGAAATTTTTTCAAATGAAACTTATAAAGGCCCAAACTCCCTCCTTTCACTCTCATTGTGTATTCATAACCCTTGCAAGAGTGATTGGGCGCACTTCCAAGTGAATTGAGGGAAAATCGGGCTCAGGTCAGGTGCGCGACTGGTCAGGATAGGTGCGCGACTTGTTGGGAGGTGCGCGACATGTCAGAGGGTCTCACATAGTGGAATTTTGCAACGGGCACGACACGTTGAGAGGTGTGTGACATGTTGGGCATGCTACGTGACATGTCAAGCTAGCTTCCCCCAACTCATTTCAGAATTGCTCAAGCCTCCTTTAATTCATCAAATCGCTTAAGGTAGGCCTTTCAAACTTGTGAATGGCTGCTGGTTAGTTTGGAAACATCATGAATGTGCTTGTAATGATCAAATTGTGCAAGGAAAAACGTTCTATATGGCTGTATGTAAATTTGTAATGAGGCCAGTTCTCCTAGCCGAGAGGCAAAGGAGATCATTCAGCATCTCAGAGCTGAAAATGATGCCTTAAAGAGGAGATTTGAGCGTGCACAATGGACCATCACTTACCTGGAGCAGCGCAACAAACAGTTGGAGGAGGAGAAAGCACTTGATGAGCTATGGAGGATTCGTAGTGACCGAATCTTGAACCGAAGAAGACCCGGTGACCCATTGCCCACTGACCGAGAGTCTATGCTCATCCAGGCAAATGCACATTTGGAGAGGCTGTTGGCTAAGGCCAACCAAGAGAAAATATTACTGAGGAACATGAAAAACCATTACTGGGCAAGGATGCACGTGTGCAAGGCAAAGATGAAAGTGCTTCAAAGGCGGTTGGCAAAGGGACTAAAATGGAGAAAAAGGCCCGATCCCCTCCGTATCTTGGCCGAGGCTTCCTTGAAGGCGAATAGCACTAAATAGCTCAGCCACAGCACAAATTTCAAAAAATTTTGAGCATTTTGGGTCATTTTTGGTATTTTTTGGCAATTTACAGGTTTTTGCTCATTAACACATCTCACCCCCGGTGAGACATGTCGTCCCGGCACCTCCATTTGACAAAAACCAAACATTTCCAGATTTTTCATGCAAAGTTACATATGCATATGGATGGACTTGAGATTTTGTCATGTTTTGGGCCTCCAAAAAGTCAAAAAACATGCAAACTTTGACTTTCTGCCACCTTTTTGAACTGCAGAAAGCTGTCTTGGGAGAATTGATTTTTGACAGGGAAATGAACTCCAAATCCAAAAATTCCAGTTGGGTTGGAAAGTAGACGCATAGACCTTTCCAACAAGCCTACGCTTGCCCAATTTGGCCACCTTCAAGTGCCCAAAACATGGCTCCAAAGGTATGCGACATGTCTGGTAGAGGTGCGCGACATGTTGGGCAGTTTTCACAAGAAATTCATCTACAGATCAGGAATTCGCCCAACTTTTACCAGTTTTGACTTGAGATGGGATTTTTCACCCTCTTTGATGTAATTAATGTATTTTCATGTTACCATGACACTCATTTACCTATTCTAGAAGATTCATGCATGAAATAACAAACATTTAATGAATGGATTGGTTTCCTAGTTTATAGAGGCAAGTTGTTTTGACTGCCTAGTTGTTAGTGCTAAGTTTAAAAGTGGTTGAAACAGCTCCTAGAAGGATGAGTTCGACCCTTAGAGGCAGGGAAAGAGGTTAGATCATCTATATTATGTACTTTCATACTCATTTTCATGGTTGGACTCTTGAGGGAGAAGCTATCATTGTATTATTTCACTGTATCTCTACAATTTTTGGCTAAGGAAGACCAGTGTTTTGCAGTCCTCTTTGCGATTCCTGTGGACTCATGTGTTGATGGTGTGTTTCTCAATGTTCTTGTAAGATTTGTTATGTGATTCATTTCCTTTCTTTACTTCTGCACATTAAACAAATGAAGTGTTAAAGTAAGAATTCATGCTTGACTGTCATGCTCTTCTTTTAAGTTTGTTTAATTTCAATGTTTTCTACTGTTTAAGGAGAATTCAAAGTTATTGTTTTCTCTCCTTAACTCTTCACCTGTCATTCCTAATCATCCACCTCAATCAAAGGCATCAACATTGTCTCCTACCTCGCCCCAAAGAACCCCCTGCAGAAACTGTGTCCAATCCCCGCACCCAAAATTGCCATCCCTTCAATTTGGCACCAAAAACCCTAAAAACCCCAAATCAACCCTTTTGATCAGTTTACTAGCCTAAAATCAGTGTTACCCTATTGGTCATCTCATC
>APFE030600013.1:43640-84295 GCA_000404065.3 Pinus taeda | reverse complement strand
GTTGGCTAAGGCCAACCAAGAGAAAAGATTGTTGAGGAACATGAAAAACCATTACTGGGCAAGGATGCACGTGTGCAAGGCAAAGATGAAAGTGCTTCAAAGGCGGTTGGCAAAGGCACTAAAATGGAGAAAAAGGCCCGATCCCCTCCGTATCATGGCCGAGGCTTCCTTGAAGGAGCATAGTACTAAATAGCTCAGCCACAACACAAATTTCAAAAAAAATTGAGCATTTTGGGTCATTTTTTGTATTTTTTGGCAATTTACAGGTTTTTGCTCATTAACGCGTCTCACCCCCGGTAAGACGCGTCGTCCCGGCAACTCCATTTGACAAAAACTCAGCATTTCCAGATTTGTCATGCAAAATTACATATGCACATGGATGGACTTGAGATTTTGTCATGTTTTGGGCCTCCAAAAAGTCAAAAAACATGCAAAAATTGACTTTCTGCCACCTTTTTGAACTGCAGAAAGCTGTCTTGGGAGAATTGAGTTTTGATAGAGCAAATGAACTCCAAATCCAAAAATTCTCATTGGGTTGGAAAGTAGACTCACATACCTTTCCAACAAGCCTACGCTTGCCCAATTTGGCCACCTGAAAGTTCCCCAAACATAACTCCAAAGGCGCGCGACATGTCAGGCAGCTGCGTGCGACATGTTGGGCAATTTTCACAGGAAATTCATCTACAGCTCAGGAATTCGCCTAGCTTTTACCAGTTTCGACTTGAGATGGGATTTTTCACCCTCTTTGATGTAATTAATGTATTTTCATTTACCATGACACTCATTTACCTCTTCTAGAAGATTCATGCATGAAATAGCAAACATTTAATGAATGGATTGGTTTCCTAGTTTATAGAGGCAAGTTGTTTTGACTGCCTAGATTTTAGTGCTAACTTTAGAAGTGGTTGAAACAGCTCCTAGAAGGATGAGCTCAACCCCTAGAGGCAAGGAAAGGTGTTATCTTGCCCATATTATGTATTTTCTTAGTCATTTTTTAGGGTTGGAAAGTTGGACTCTTGACGGAGAAGCTATCATTGTATTATTTCACTGTATCTCTGCAATTTTTGGCTAAGGAAGACCAGGGTTTTGCAGTCCTCTTTGGTATTCTTGTGGACTCATGTGTTGATGGTGTGTTTCTCAATATTCTTTTAAGCTTTGTTATTTGATTCATTTCCTTTCTTTACTTCTGCACATTAAACAAATGAAGTGTTAAAGTAAGAATTCATGCTTGCCATGCTCTGCTTTTATGTTTGTTTAATTTCAATGTTTTCTACTGTTTAAGGAGAATTCAAAGTTATTGTTTTCTCTCCTCAGCTCCTCACCTGTCATTCCAGACCATCCACTTTAGTTAAAGGCATCATTACTGTCTCCTACCTCGCCCCAAAGAACCCCCTGCAGAAACTGTGTCCAATCCCCGCACCCAAAATTGACATCCCCTCAATTTGCCACCAAAAACCCAAAAACTCCAGAATCAATCTTTCTAATCAGTTTACTAGCCTAATATTAGTGTTACCTTATTGGTCATCTCATCTATTGGCGATTTTAGGAGATAGACCGGAGAGAGCCTTCTCCTGCCCCGTAGGGTTTGCTACGAGGCTAAATGGTTTGATGTTGCCTTGAGGTTTGCCTTTCTCAGCCTGAGGTGGAATTTCAAGTGCTAACAAGGCCTATGACCATCCTTTAGGACATTAAACCTCTCTTTCTACATTAGATAATGTATTTTTAAATTTAATATATTCATTAGGAAGGTTTATCAATAATTGCATATTTGTGCCTAATATTATTTATTTTTGTGGAATATTATGAGAATATTGAGCAGATTATGAATATTTGGAGGAGGAGATAATTTAGGGACTTGTTCCCTACCACACGAGTATCAATAATAAATAATAAATCAAAAAGATATTATGGAATGGTGGCACATATTCCTCCATTCATGGGGAATGATTCCTAATCATTTTTTATAAGTACCAAGTCAAATTTTCCTCTAGGGAATGATTGAGAAAATGTAGGAATGTGTTCCCTACCATTTAATGCAGATTGCTAATATTGGGGACCAGATCAACTAATCAAAGGATTTTGGTGGGGAAAGCTTCCTCCATTCATAGGGAATGATTATTAATCATTTTCTATAAGTACTAAGTCGAATTTTCCTCTAGGAATATATTTTCATTAGTGTTCTTGTGGACAGAACTCGTATTTTTGCATGTCCATTGTATTTTATTGCAGAGATGTAATTCTATTGACGAAAATAATGAATATTGGTGTCATGCTCATATTCTAAATCTTGTTCACCTCCATATATATCTGAGTTTCCTTGGGATTGGCCATCTGAGGAACCTTAGATCCCTTTTGTATCATTTTCTTTCCTTCTTTTCACTTCTTATGCAGATGCATCTCTAGTTTTTATTTCTTTCTATTTATGCATTTAGTATTAATGATTTCTTGTTGTAGGATTGAGTTAAATGGTTGATTAAGTCCTTTTGAAGGATGAAAAAGTTTTTTTATTCTTGGGAAAGCTTTGGAAGTTCATAGTAATCATTGACCTATTTGGATTATCCTTCTTATCCCCAAACTAGATTGTTGGGCCTCCTTTTTACCAAAGAACAGTAAATTTATGATTTTTTCTAGAGCATGCTAACAAGATTCAATCGAGTTGGTTCCACTTGAATTAGATCTTAAAAACGTTTTAGTTCATATAAAAATTACCCCATTACGTTTTCACTTGATTTGGTTAGGCATTCTTTAGATTTACTAGCTCATTAGTTTTCAAATTTCTATATTTTCGAACAATAATGTTTTTTTATTTTTTTCCATGGGTTAATAGAGGCATTTTTGAGTGGTTACACCTAGAATGGGGACCTAAGACATCTTATTTAATAAAAGAAATTGTCCCATCTAATTTGGATTTGATTTGCATAGCCATTATGCCCTCACAAATTTCGTCATTTTGCAAGGAAACTTCTCCAAGATTTTTGAGAAAATCCATCCATCTCCCAACTTTGGTTTTGTGTTCTAAAGTAGTTTGAAGTAGTGAAGCCCTAGAACCCAAAGCTCTGAAACCAAATTTTATGCAACCATCTCACAAAATAGAAGTAGAGATAGCTCGACTTCAAAATAAGCCTCTTCTAGTGGGAAACCTCCTTTACATTATACAAATGAAGGATTCTTGGATGATACAAATGACAAAATCTCCATTCTATATATAGGACTCTAAGGGGATACAACATAGTCAGAGCTAACATAAAAATAATAATGTAAACGCACAAAAATAACAATATGCAACAACATTGGCACAAAAATAACAGTAAAGGGCTATAATGAAGATAATAATGGAGGAATACACTAGCATTGTATGAACCTAACAGTTAAAATGTGTCCTACTTTCCCATAGTTAAAGCATTTAAGGGAATCCTAACTGTGTATTTTCCATATACATTTTCAATTCTTCTCACAAAATGTTCTTTGTCTTCATTTGATTGCATATCGAATGTATCACTTCATTCATGCTCTTGTTTCTTTTTCTTATTTTGAGATTTGAAGGATAATTCTTGTGTAAATGGCTTCTCTTTCTCAATTATGATTTCCTATGTTGTGACAATCCCATACAGTTCATCCATTTTATGTTTATCAAGATCCTTCATTTCTTCAATAGTTGAATCTCTAGCATAAAATATTAAGTGGAGTGATATTAACACTTTTTCAATTTCTCTAACAACCTTATATGAGTTTGGAGCTTTACCTTCTTAACCTTATAATCACCTTCAAGTATAGTTCCATGTTTTTCCCATGTTCCCTTTGCGGATTCATAATGCATCACATTGAGAAATTTTGGTTATGATAGACCATGAAAGTTAGTATTCATGGCTTTTACATTATGTTCATTGGCCTTCATTCTATATTTATTTATTAGTGGAATTGTTGGATCCTTATAACTATTCACAACAAATTTCAAATGGCCAAAGTGATGAACCATTAGATAATTTTTCATCCTCGTTATCCATAAAACAATTTTTGTTCCACCAAATAACGAGACCTTGTTTCTGTAGAAACTATTATCTAGCATTGTGTAGTTCTATCCTCTGCCTTCTAGTTGTTATACTATTTTTAAAGAAACCTTCTCTAATGCTAATTTTCGAGAACACACTTTATATTGATGGTTCATTGACCCAATATAAGACACTTTTTACTTATTTAAGCATTCATGAACCATAATAAAACAAATAAATATGATGGCCTTCAACATACCAAAGATGAATTTATGGAAAAAAAACCTTGCGATCATGCCCTTGAAATGTGTTTTAGGACCAATCGCAAATGTTGGCTTCCACGTTGTATATATCTAAGACTATTGAAAAATGAAATGAAAATTTAGCCAAGATTTCCCCTCAATCTCTCCTCGATACACTTAAAATTTTACCATTTGAAGCATATAATAAAATATTATATTGAACATTTTGATGACTCATTCACTCCACAATTACATATTTACCTTCACATATTTTCATATAGATTTACTTCCTTAAATTCCCAAGGGTACAATTTTTTCATAAAATTTCTATTTGGGGAAATAATAGTCCAATGTTCTTTTGTCCAAGCATTATAACTTCCACTAGGGACAAAAATTTCCATTCTAATTCTTGGCTAAAATAAAAATTCAAAATACATTGCTAGAACCTCATGTCTCTATTTCACCTATGGCATTTAGTGGTTTAAGATTCGAGAGTTCCCTTGAGGGTATCTCGAATTATATAGCCTCAAAGGATCACATGGAGGCAGTGTTAGAGGATAACGGTCTAAAGAATTTCATTGATCAAGAAGTTCCCAAGCCGACTGATGCTACTCAACTGACGGAATGGAAGAAATGTGTGGCTAGAGCAAGGAGAATCTTCCTGGAGGGAGTTCAAGAACACATTGTCTTGAGCCTCCATGGGAAGGAGACTCCATTTTCAGTGTGGAAAACATTGAAAGATTTATATCAGAACAATAAGTGTGAAAAGGGAAACGCGATCTCTACATATCTGAAGAAGCTCACCACCTGCAGGGATGAGCCTGGAAGTTTAGGGATCACTACCACTGATGATGACATGGTGAGTCTTGTACTGCTCGGTCTTCCTAAGAGCTAGCATACCTATCAAGACTAGATTAATGGAAGAGAAAAATTGCCAGATTGGGAACGAATTTGGTTGGATCCGATGCAGGAGGAAATCAGAAGAAACACCAGAGATGGATCCTCATAGAAGCAAGATGATGAGGAAAATCTACCCTGAGAAAGTAAACTGGCCCATAGTGGGAAGAAGATTGACAAATCGAAAGTGTGATTCTTTCATTGTCATGAAGTGGGCCAGTATGCTACAAATTGTCCACAAAAAAATACAAGAAGGGTTCCTTGAAGGGATCTGATGGTCAAGCACTGGCCTCATAGTTTGAGTTGGATTTCTCGCTTATCGCATGCATGGTTTCATCCATGGTGGGATGTGTGTGGTACCTGGACAATGGGGCTTCATTCCACATGTCATGTGATAAGGATATTTTCAGTACTGTTACACAATAATTTGTCACTACCTTCACTCCCAGTCCTTCTACTGTGTCATGTGTCCAAGTCAAACATGCTCATGTTGAACAAATGCTCTCTTATGCTGCCAATTGACCCACTTTTCCTAATTTATCTACCTCATCGTGACTATGGGCTTAATAGACATGTTGAAGGGCGCTCATAAATAGTCCAGCTGCGCTGCCAACACGGAAGTACATTTGATTCCCGCGATCATCTGATTTCATGCTCCAGCACAAGGTTACTTGTGATATTTAGCGATGATCTGACTAGCTACATTTCTCACTAGCGATGTCAGTGCTAAAGCTTAGTTATGTACGTGCGATGATATAGATTGGGTGAATTTGTTCCAACAGTCGGCCTTCTGGATGACTCCAGGCCTAGTTGTTGGCCTAGTTTGTGTCACCCTTCCTTCATTGGTGTGGTAGTTCCATCAATTGTGCTACCTTCCTTGGGGATAAGCTCTCTTTTCCACCTTTCATGGAGACTCCTCCTATTTAAACACTCACCTTTGCTATGATCAGCTACTTCGTAAATTCTTAGATTGAGTAGTGCTATTAGTGCTTTGAGTTTGATAGATAGTTGATGTGTGTGTGACAAGTGTGAGAGTGTTGATAGCTTGTGGAAGGTTGTTAAGTGCCCTTGGTTTGATGTAAAACATGTGAGTATGAGAGAGTGACTTTGTATGTTGGGAGATCCATCTTCAAAGAGTGAATTCTTGAATAACATGCTAGCTAGATCCCTCTGAGAAGGCTTGTGATGTCAAGACTTCGATTGTAAGCTTGCTCTTATTTAATTATTGATGCAATCAATGTTGTTTTCCTATGTCTTGTATGTAATTTACTTGATAACTCATGACTTCTTGACTTTGTGAGTAAATAGATCATTGTTGTTTTTCGATTACATGCTTTGTTGTATTTCCTTTACATTGTTTTAGGTTGATCAGTCATTGAGGAGGAGGAAGTGAAAGCTAGAGTAGTGCAATGGAACTCCATCGACCATCGGTTTAAGTAGGCCTACAACTATGACTATTTAAGGAAAGCTATTGTTGATCTATATTCTTTGTGACTAGACCCACTGTAGGGCTAGAGGGGTTGCCTCTATCTGCAGAGGGAACACTTTCCTACATCACAAATTGGCGACTCCACTGGTGAGTCTCTCATATGTTCTTCTCTTTGCTCTTGTTTTGATTTTTATTTGGTCTCTCTTTGCTTTTTGGGATTAACTATCAGTCTTTTGGGTCACCTAGATCGATCTAGGAAACTTCTTTGTTGTCTGTTGGATCGACTAGCTTTTGTTTGGGAGTTTTTTGTTCATTTTCCATTGTTTTTTGCATCATCGAGGAAGATATCCTAACAGTCACGACGTCATTACCATTTAGTAGCTTTGTACCTGCGATGATCTTGGGTTACTATCTTAATTCCCATGACGACTCATGAAATAAGACCATCGTGGAAAATAGGTGTGCCTTCGCGACGATCTCTAGTTGTCAGTGTAACCCTCGTGACGTCAGCTCTAGTTGTTAGTGCATCACTAGCGATGGTCTCTAGTTTAGCGACGTCATCTCTAGTTGTCAGTGTAACACTTGTGATGACTATTGTAAATTTATTTTTACAACTTTGCCTCCTCAATTCATCAATCTTGTTTATCTCCTATTGCTTTTTGTCTCTCATTAACTTGTTTTAATTGCTTTTGGTTAGGGTACTGTCTCTTTGATTTCATTGAGTGAGTCTTGTGTTTTTTGAACATGTGACCTATCCCTTTAGAACTTTCATCGAGAAACCATTTACTTTGGTTAATTTTCCATTCAAGGTTCATCCACAACCATCTTGTGATTTTCTTGAAGCTCTTTCACTGCTTGTTTTCTTGCTGGTTGATTTTTAGTGTCGATTATTGAACCAATTTGTTATGTTAATTCACTTTCTTCACTACCAAGCATAGATCACAGTTGTTTGGATCGATCAGTTCACACTTTCTTGTTTGTCTCTTTAAGTTCAAAAACAAAAATAAAATCAAAAGTTTGCATTCATTTAGGATAAGAAAGTGAAAGTACATTTGCATTACGAATTTTCATGTTTGAGCAATTGAAAAGCGAATTTTAAATCTTTCATTAGTAGCATCGATGCATCATGAGATTAGTGTATTGATGTATTGTGTTTCATAGTGTTTTCATTCACTCGTCTTGGTTTTCTTGGTTTGGGAATGATCTCTCTACCCTTCTGTAGGTAGGTGTTCATTGAAATGGAAGATGCTTTACTCATTCTAGCCGCATCCTAGGTTTTTGATATGCATAAGGTAGGGCTTGGAAACTAAAACATAATTCAAGATCAACCTTAAAACGAAATGGATAAATCTAACAATGCATTGGATCATAACGCTCATGATTTATAGGTCTAGGCTAGATACGTGCTCCAACGTTGTTAAACCTAGTCACTATTGTTCTCGCTCAAGGTTGGGTGATTCCTCCTTCTGTGACTCAATAGCGGTCTAGTACGGAATTGTGCTCCCATGTATCACTGAGTATATGTTGGGAGACCCCACTAGGTTATCATCCTTTATCCTTAGGAATTCGTGTCTGCTGCATTGCAAACCGTAATGCACCAAACACAACATTCAGGAAGATTGACCATCGTATGGAAAGTCCTTGGTTTTCATATGACTGCCAAGGTGTATATGCAGTTTAAGGGATTATTTGGTAAACCTTTTGCCTAGTTCTCCAGAGTAGTCACTTTCATTCCTTTTCGGACTCCCTAAAAGAAAAGGTCCATCTGAGCACTTTTCCTTTCAGGCTCATTAAACCTCGAAAGAGATAGAGTCACCTTTTCGTCCTTTTCTCTACTCTTGAAACATCAAAAGGTCAAGTTTTGTTCCTGTGTCATAAAATTTACTGCCCACAAAATATTCCTGATAATAGTTGAAGTTTTTAGTTGTGATAAGAGTGTTTCTTAGGCTCGTTCATGATGGCAACAGTCCTCGAGTCCATCGGTCAAGGTCTTCCTCTAGATAGGAACCCTGGTCAGTTTCCTTCATTTGGAAATGTCGGTGCTCCGTATATGGCAACCTTGCCTTTTCCTGGGTTAACCATCGGTTTGCCCATTTGGTTGTTTTCAACCTCGATGGTCCTAAGCATCATGACTCCTGTTCCACCATCTCTGTCATTTGAATCATGACACATTGATTCCAAGGTTAAGCCTACGCCTTCTTCCCCTATTTCTTCCTCTTCATCTCCTCCTTCTTCTGGTGAAAGTTTCACATCTAATAACCAAGAGACTAAGAAGAAGAAGAATATGATGATGATGAAGAAGAAGAAGTCTGATAAATGCGAGCCCACCTATACAGCTACTGCTCCAAATACATCTCAGGTCGGCCCACCTTCTGTTTCTTCACGGTGGATTAAATTTCCTTATAAATTGTGCAAGGGTGACCATCTTCTTTGTGATTGTCCTAGCATTCCTAGGATCTTAGAAGTATGGTATCACAATCCAACTCTTCCCTAAGCATCCTATGAAGCTCATCGTGATACTACCCTATCAACTGGCAATGGTAAAAAGAAAGGAAAGATTCGATTCCCCTGTAGGATATGTGAAGGCAACCATCCCCTTCACCTTTTTCCACTCATGGATAAAGCTTCTGCCATTTTGGAAAGTCTTACAACATCCTCACCCCAACTTCCTATCAGTTATCAAAGGCTCTCTTCAGGCCCTCTCCCCATCGACCAAGAGATTGACTTAGATTCTTCTCTTGCCCATCCTCCTCTTTCCGAACCTGGCTGTGCTAAGCCTGTTCTAGACCAACCATTGGTCAGAAAGAGTTTCGACTTGGGTTCACCACCTGTTGATCACTCTGTGTCAAAAGAGAATCATGCTCATGTTCTTCTCATCTCATCAGATTCTCCTGAGCCCAAAACCGACCCTCCTATTTCCGCAGGTCAAGAGGGTTCTTTTTCAGCTCCTGTAGAGCAGGGGGGCAATCATACAATTCCCCCACCAAGTAGTTCGGTCGCTTCCTTTGACTGGAGCCATTTGATTGCATCTCACCTTCCATCCCATGTGCCTTTCGACATTACAGTACATGCCTATGATAAGGCAGTACCTGGCACTATCTTGGATGAGGGTGCGTTGGTTAGTCACATGCCTTTCACTACTTGGCAAGCTTAGGGCTCCCCACAGCTTGTGCCAGTCATGCAAAATCTATTGGTGTTTGACGTAGGAACTAGTCAACCTTTAGGGATCCTCCTAAAGTTTTCTATTACTTTGGGAGGCAAAACCATATATATAGATGTACCGGCTGTCTAAGGTCCTTTAGATTTCAGTCTTCTCCTTGGCCGTGACTATGTTTATGTCATGGGGGCCCTCGTCTCTTCACTTTTCCGTGTGTTTTTTTTTCACACAATGAAAGAATGGTGACCATAGATCAATTATCTTTCTTTAGCCCCCCAGTCCCTCCTATGCAGCTATCATCCCCTCTTGGTTCCTGCTTGCAAGCAATACCTTCCTTTTCGCAGGTCAATTATGTGGCTACCTGTTCCGTCTCCACCTCTGTTGATGACTATGCAGATGGTCTTGTACATCATGTACTTGGGGCATTAGAACTCAATCTGTCATTGATGCATCATCACATGTATTCCTCCTAAAGTGTGTTTCTTCCATGCCGTGAAGACCTCTTGGGAGCCATGTTCTTGTATGGCCCATGAACAGGAGTCCCGACGATAGTTTTGATCTTGTTTTGACCTCATTAAAAAACGAAACAAGGTGTACAAGGATAGTTTGTTCCTGTCTCAACCTTGTTAGAAAATGAACCGAGGAGTAATGAGGATAGTTCGTTCCTGTCTCAACCTCGTTAAAAAATGAAAAAAGGGGTGATGAGCATAGTTCCTGACCTTGTGTCAAGCTCATTAATAAATGAAACAAAGAGTCTTGAGAAAAGTTCTTGATCTTATGTCAACCTCATTAAAGAATGAAACAACTCCATTTCCAAATCGAGTCTTTGATTAAGATCTCATAAAATCCAAGTCGAGTCTTTCCAAGATCCTCGAAAGTGAACCTTCATTCCATGCACCTCATTGAATGCAATGAAGTTTGGGGGGAATGTACCTCGATTTGCATCATTATGTTGCGGGCATGCGAACTCATAACAAGCATATTTTTTCATTTCAAACTTGTGTAAACATGAAACGGAATCCAAGCAGAGTTCTCCAAGGTTCAAGTTTGTGTAAAAGTGAACCCGTACCTGATTTACATCTCATGATTGTCGTTTATCTACTAAATTCTGCTAGATGAGCCTTGGTTGTTTCATTCCATTGCCACCATCGCTTTGGCCGATCATATGCTTTCACTTGGTTGTTTTTCCTTTCCTGAGGAACTACAACGATGAGTGGTTTTATTACCCAGCCTCTTGACCATTACATGTTTTGAGTAGTTCCTCCATTTCCAGAACCAATTGTTACCCTTTATACCACTCATTCCTCTAGGAGGAGTCACCTTCAAGCTCTTTTCTGACTCATAGAATATGAAAAAATTGCAGAGTGTTAATTTTTGACTCGTTAAACGGAAATAAAAAGGTGGTCCACTTTCAGCTCTTTTCTAACTGTATAAACGTGAAAATATCACTAGAACTTTTTTGTATTAGGTTTGATACTGGTTAGGAAACGACATGTCTTCGATTGCTTTTCTACTTTTTTGAATGAAGGCCACTAATTACGGAAAGTAATCCTTGATCGTAATGGTAAAGTGGTTCTTCCGAGTATCGTTTTATACTTTTTCAGGCTTGAGAGACACAACTCTACAAAAGAGGACCCCCTTGGAGTTTTCTTTTTTGTGTCTTTTTCAAACTCTCTAAACATGAAAAAGACTCTGAGTTTTCCCTATGTCGAACAAGTTAAACCCTGACGACATTGGACTCATCACCATGATGAGACTCAAGCTTCTCCACCCTAGGGCTCGTTAAACTATTACTAGGTTGGATTCGACCGAAGGTCGAACTTATACTACAAGCATATGATATCCCCTTCAAGCTTGTTTTCAGAAATAATTAGGGTACTCACCAGCAATGGTGGGGGAAAAATTGGAAATCATCATTGATTGTTTATGGCAGCTAGTCACTCTTGAACATTGACACTTTTACTTCTTGTCAGTTTGGAACATCCATACATTTTCATTTGGCCTTCTGCAGGTTTGGTTTTTCATTGAGCCTCATTCCATCCGATCCACATTGTCTCCATTAAGCCTCTGATCCCTTGGTACCTGAATGCTGCCACCCTTCAAATTCATGTCAGCGATATGTTCAAGAGTATAATCCTTCAGTAGTTTACACACTCGTTTTTCCTCTGATACTCTGTTTCATCAACTACGCTTGTTCCTTGTGTCGTGTCATTGATGGGGGAAACATTATGGACCTCTTGTGACAAATCGTCTCCAATTGACATCAGCTCATTATCTAGGACATTGGTCTAGAGATCCCCTTTGGTACCTTGTAGCTTTCATGCCACAATGGCAAGTTCTTCACGCCTTATGGTCGACTTACATCATTCATTGTCGATTGGGTGATTCCACAAGTGTTCGACTTTAGTTCATTCTTCACACTTTGTGGATTATACTGGATAGTACCTTGAGAACCATTAGCATTATTGGTGGTTTCTCTCGTGCTTGTTAATGGTTTGCATCATCGACCGGTAATCAAGTGATTTTCTCTCATGCTCGACTTTAGCACCTCTATTCGTGTGTTAGAATTTGTACCGTGATCGGTTGGGTTCAAGACTGTGAACTCAAATTACATATGTTCAGGCTGCGTGGACTGGTTCGTGATTACATGACTCATTGATGGATGGTTGCGACCATACTTGAGTCTTCATGGATGGCTGTGACCATACCTTTATCATTATCATGGTCTTATTAGCTAGATGGTTGCATCCATACCACAGACCTAGTTTGTATGTCTTCTGGATGGCTGCGTCCATCCGTGGACTACATGTATTTCATTATCAGTGATATCAATTGTATTTTCTCCTACAGGTTCTTCTAGATGGTTTTCTAGCTCAGTCAGTTTTTTAAAGCATTTCACCCTTCCCACTCTCTCGGGCTTCACTACATTAGGGGGAATCTGTTACACAGTAATTTGTCACTGCCTTCACTCCCATTCCTTCTACTGTGTCAAGTGTCCAAGTCAAACATGCTCATGTTGAACAAATGCTCTCTTATGCTACCAATTCACCCACTTTTCCTAAGTTATCTGCCTCATCGCGAATATGGACTTAATATACACACTGAAGAGTGGTCATAAATAGTCCAGTTGTGCTACCAGCGTTGAAGTACATCTGATTCTTGTGATGGTTCGATTTCATGCTCTAGTGCGAGGTTACTTGTGATATTTAGCGATGATCTGACTCGCTACACTGCTCACTAGTGATGTCAATGCTAAAGCTCAGTTATGTACTCATGATGATCCAGATTGGATGAATTTGTTCCAATAGTTGGCCTTTTGGATGACTCTAGACCTAGTTGTTGGCCTAGTTTGTGTCACCCTTTCTTCCATGGTGTGGCAGTTCCATCAATTGTGCTACCTTCCTTGGGGATAAGCTCTCTCTTCCACCTTTGATGGAGACTCCTTCTCCTATTTAAACACTCACCGTTTCTATGATCAGCTAGTTGGTAAATTTTTGGATTGAGCAGTGTTGTTAGTGCTTTGAGTTTGATAGATAGTTGGTGTGTGTGTGACAAGTGTGAGAGTGTTGATAGTCTGTGGAAGGTTTTGAAGTGTCCTTGGTTTGATGTAAAACTTGTGAGTGAGAGAGAGAGACTTTGTATGTTGGGAGATCCATTTTCAAAGAGTGAATGCTTGAAGAACATGCTAGTTGGATCCCTCTGAGAAGGCTTACAATGTCAAGACTCCAGTTGTAAGATTGCTCTTATTTCATTATTAATGCAATAAATGATGTTTTCCTATGTCTTGTATGTAATTTACTTGATAACTCATGACTTCTTGACTTTGTGAGTAAATAGATCATTATTTTTTTCTGGTTACGTGCTTTGTTCTATTTCCTTTGCATTGTTTCAGGTTAATGACTTGTTGAGGAGGAGGAAGTGAAAGCTAGAGTAGCGCAACGGAAATCCATCGACCACCGGTTGAGGTAGGCCTCCAACTATGATTGTTTAAGTAAAGATATTCTTGATCTGTCTTCTTTGTGACTAGACCCCCTCTAGGACTAGAGGGGTTGCCTTTGTCTATAGAGGGAACACTTTCCTGCATCACAAGTACCTTGGAGGAGAAGGATCCTCCAAATGTGGATTGTCATGGGTGATGATGGAAAGTACTCTTTTTTAGGTGAAGGTACAATTGTGTTTGAGAGGGAGAATGGAGCTCCCCTCACCCTGACTGATGTAAAGTATGTACCGGGTCTGAAGAAGAACCTTGTGTATGTCGCTATGCTAGAAGATAAAGGCTATGATGTAGTCTTTAGTAAAGGAAAGGTATTCCTTAGGCATATCGTATTGAATAGACAAAGTGAATAGGGATTCAAGTCAAGAATCTCTACAAGTTGGAGGTAGACGACTGTGGCACTTTGAGTTCCAAAGCTGAGATGGTGCAGAGCCAAGATATTGGCGAGCTATGGCATAGAAGACTGGGCCAGTTGCACCATGGAGCCCTGAAGATCATGCATCAGATTTCTACCCGATTACCCAAGGGAAAACTTGAGAAGATAACTACATGCAAATGTTGTACCTTAGGTAATTATGTGAAATCTTCCTTTCTGGATTGAGACAGTAGATATGGAGAAATCTTGGAGCGAGTTCACTCAGATGTTTATGGGCCCTTCTCTATAGCCTCCACCGCTAAACAAAGCTACTATGTTATTTTTGTTAATGATTTTTCTTGTAGACGCTAGATCTACTTTATGCAAAAGAAGGATCAGACCTTCTTGAGTTTTTGTGAGTTTAAAGCCATAGCAGAGAGGGAATATAGAAAGAAAATGAAAGCCTTGTGCAGCAAAAATGGTGGAGAGTATGTCTCCCGATAGTTTAAGGACTTCTGCACTGCAGAAGGTATTGAACCGGAATTAATGGCACCCCATAACCCACAGTAGAATGGGGTTTCCGAAAGGAAGAACAAATCGATTGTGGGAGAATCTCGAGAGATGTTTCATGACCAAAGCCTACCACTGCATTTGTGGGTTAAGGCATACAATGCAGCAATATACTTTCAGAACAGAAGCCCGCACCATATACTAGGGATGAAGACACCTATGGAGGCCTATTCCGAGAAGTGACATGATGTAAGTCACCTCTGAATCTTTGGATGATTAGTTTACTATCATGTGACCAAAGATGCTAGGAAGAAGCTAGACCCAACATATGAGTTGGGAATACTTGTGGGGTACACAGATACACCCTACAATTATCGGGTGTACCTTCCTTCCACTCAGAGGACTGTGGTACACAGGGATCTGAAGTTCGAAAAGCAAAAAGCCATGTGCTTATCACTTGAGAGGGAGCTCGAGTTGCATGCAAATGAGGATCATTCAATTCCTAAGGATGAGGAGCCTCAGATTGATGCGGAGAAGCTGCATGTAGAGGATCGGAGAGTGGATACATCCACTCAAGTTGATACTTCCAGAGATGGGCGGAAATGCTCAAGGGAAACTTACAGGTTGATGCTGGATTTGCGGGAGAATGTGGTGTTATCGGGAAATCTAGTGTCCATTCAGAGCTTCTAGTCCCACTAAGATGGGTAGCTATCTTAGAAACAAAAAAACTAAAGTTACTTGCATTTTCCTTTATGAGAAGTAGATGAGAGAGAAGTAGAGAGTACCAGCCTCAGTCTTTCGCTTGGCTCCTTTCTTGTTTCCTCTCCCCTATGATATATCTTTTCCACTCCTTCCTTGCTTGTCCTGCTTCAAAGAGCACCTATAAAGTCAAAGCAACATAATACCACCAAGGCACAGAGATCTACAATCATAAAAAATATAGGAACATATATATATTGACCACACAAATGCATATATCAACTCAAACATACAAGAATGTGGAGGAAAACTCAAATAGCTTTATTGATAAAAGAGTAGAAGATAGGATTACAACCCATTGATCTGACCTAGCGTCATCCTCCCAGCATGAAAGCCCTTCTTCACCTCATGAAAAGCTTGGATCACCCAACACTATGATGTTCCATAAAGAAACCAACAACACTTCCTTACAAAATACAAGTTTCCAGCCTCTGGATCTTTGGGATGAAGGATCCATATATGATGTTTACAGGTGGGTGAGTCAGCTTTTGGGATTTTGATTAGTGTCATTTCTCTGATAGTTCTCAATTCCACTTGGAGATTTCGTGATCTCTTACTCATCCTTGGGTGAATTCAAAGAGGCAAGAGTCACAGGAGAAGCGTGGAAGCATTGTTGTATGCCATTTCTATTATCCAACCAGACTGGGTAAATGAAGCAAGAGAGGAATGGAAGAATGACGAAGAAGTGTGGGCACTTAGTCGAAAGTTACAACAAGATTATAGTAAGTTTGATACATTTAGCTAGAAAAATGATTCTTTATGGTACAAAGATCGCTTATACCTCTGTAATAATTCCCAATTAAAACAAAATATTCTTATGGAATTGCACACTTCTCCCTTAGGAGGGCACTCAGGATTTTTAAAAACTTACCATAGGGTTAAGAAAGAATTTTTTTGGGATGGCCTGAAATCAAATATTCAAAAGTTTGTGACGGAATGTTTGGTTTGCCAACAAAATAAAGTTGAAACAATTAAGACCCTGGGTCTATTACAACCTTTATCCATTCCAAGACAATGTCGGGAGGAGGTTTCAATGGATTTTATCACAGGTTTACCCAATTCTGAGGTAAGAGTGTCATCATGGTGGTAGTTGATAGACTTACCAAGTATGCACACTTTTGTGCATTATCACATCCATTTAAAGCCAATACAGTATCTACTGCATTTATGGAAACAATTCAAAAGCTACATGGAAACCCAAAGATTATTGTAAGTGACAGAGATCCCATTTTCATGGGAAATTTTTGGACAAAATTATTTTCTTGTCTTGGTACTCAGTTAGCTCATAGCTCATCTTATCCTCCTCAATTTGATGGGAAAACTGAGATAGTAAATAAATGTTTGGAAGGATATCTTCGTTGCTTTGTATCTGATAAGCATACACAATGGGTCAAATGGTTGCCTCTCGCTGAATGGTGGTATAACACTTCCTTCCATACAGCAGCAAAAATGACCCCATTTATGGCACTTTATGGATACCAACCACCATCCATCACATCATATTTAAGAGAAAATTCTAAGGTTCAAGCAGTGGAACATCACATCGAACATCAACAACAAGTCCTCCAACTCTTAAAGGATAACCTTGTGTTGGCACAAAATAGAATGAAACAACAGGCAGATCAACATCGCAGCGAAAGAAGTTTTGATGTAGGTGATTGGGTATTCCGACGACTACAACCATATAAGAAAATGTCTGTCAATCAAGCTAAGAAGGATAATAAATTATCACCAAAGTATTATGGTCCATACAAGGTGCTGCAAAATATTGCTACTATGGCATACAAATTGGAGCTTCCTGCAGCTTCTCGATTGAACCCAGTTTTCCATGTTTCATGTTTAAAAAAGGTTATAGGTGACAAGCTCCCAGTTCAAACAATATTGCCAGAACTTGACGAGGAAGGAAAAATTATATTAGAACTGGAAGCAGTCACAGAAACAAGAACTCGACAGCTACAAAATCGATCAATTTCAGAGTATCTTATCAAGTGGAAGAACTTATCCGCTGAAGATTCCACATGGGAGGATGAGAATTTTATACATAAGCATCCATAACTACTCAAGCGTTGTAGGACAACACGTTTTTGAAGCAGAGGGGCATGTTGGGTCCTTATAATACTAGTGATTAACCCCATTAATATTGTAGTTTGCATCCCTTATTAATATTTTTGTGCCCCTATTATCCCCTATTTTTATTACTTTGCCCCATAGAATCCCTCTATTATTATTTTTTTGGCTTTATACTATTATTGTTAGGTCGCTGGTTATATTGTGACTCCTTAGACTCCTAATATAAGAAAGGAGGTTTTTTCATTTGAATCATCAAGAATTGTTCATTTATGTAATGTAAAGGAGGTTGCCCCCTCGAAGAGGTTGAATTCTAAGGCATTGATCTATCTTTTCTATATTTTCTTGAGTTGGTTTCATAACAAAGTGAATGACAACTAGTATGTTTTAAGATGTCGGAATACGTCTCTAGCCTAGACCTTTAGATATTTATGTTAGGTTACAAATGCTCCTTCGGTTGATTGAGGTAAATTTGAAGTTTATCTTGAATTAGGTTTCCATTTCTGGCTCAATGATGTCACTTGAATTCTTATAATGAAACTAAATAAACAAAACGAAATATTTTCATTCGATGAAGGCTATACTAATGAGGGAAGAGATACAAGCAAGAAAATGCATAAACCAAGAAAAATGCATGAAAACATAGTTCTTTAACTTTCTAATGCAAAATGTAAAAAGGAAATATACTTTTCCACTTTTGCTAACAAATACAATGTTAAAAATGCAATCCTATGAGAAACAAAAATCACTTTTTCTTTCACTAAGATGTACTAATCTTTTTGTTATTTTCCTTTCACTAAGATGCACTAATATTTTCCCTCTTTTCCTTTCACTTTGATTAAAAAATGAGAACTAATGCAATGAGAAAAGGGAAAAATGAAATCTAAATAAACTAAAATCAAATTTTCATTCACTGTTTTTTCGAATGAAAATAATTTCAAAAATACTTAAATGAAGAAGTCCTTTCACTTTTCCTTTCGAAACAATGAAATCAAAATAGAATTCACTTTCAGTTTCACGAAAGAAAACAATTGTAATCTACTTCTGACAATGGAGTAGAAGTAATTTTCAAAGTATCAAAATGATCCAACGCTAATGAAAATAATTTCACAATCAGGAATCGAAATAAACTATAAAATGGTTTCTTGCTTTCAGCAAAACTCCCAAATGGAAGAAATCAATCTCATAGAGATGAACGAAGTGATGGCTGAAGGGTGACCTAGAAAAGCTAGAAGGAAATCAAACCTCAAACAGACATCAACAAAGCCAAGAGACAATTTTAATCACACAAGGATAACAATGAAGACAAACACACTATAATTACACTGACAATCACTCACGGAGGTTGAAGAACACTGAAAACAAGAAGAAACCCTAATTTTTCTTCTATCCTCTAAGATCAACGCGCTTGTTAAAGGAAAAAGGGTGATGAAAGGCAGAGCATTGTGATTCTAAATTGAAAATTAGCATTGATAGTTCTTTTTTCATAGCAGAAAACACGATGGGAGAGAAAAATAAGGAAAAACAAATCTTCGAAATCAGAGCGCGCTCAACACTCTCATGAAAAAACTAGTGACTACATATAGATACCGTGATGTTTACAAGCCAAGAAATTGATGGTTGGTGAAACTCATTAGAGAATTTGATCGAAGGAATGGATGGAAAGGTTATATCTTGTATAATATATAAATAAATTATTATGGAATTACTGGATAGATATGGAGATCCACTAACTGAGAAAATCTAGGGATGTGTTCCTTTCTATAGGAGAAGCTAGAAATCAACAATTAATGAAGATTATTTTTGTTGGGAACCAGATCCACGTTTTGAGGAACTTTGGAGCAGGAAGGAACTATCCTCTCAAGGAGGTTTCTTCCCCCATAAAATTGTATAGCTACAATTCAAATTAGCCTCTAGGGAATAGGAATTTTTAGTGTTCTTGTGAAGACAGCTTGTTATGTAGGAGTTCTACTTTCATTCACAAGAAATATGTACCTAACTTGATTCTAATAATCAAGTTTGGTTTGATTTTTAACTTCTAAGGATTGGTTTTATTAATAGGAATACGAGTATCCTTGCTCTGGGCCATCTGAGGAGCCTCAAAGCCCTATTGTGCATTTTAGTTATGTTCTTTCTAGCATTTTCTCTACATTTATCATTTATGCTTTTAATGTTCATTTTTCATTTGTCATAATTTATATGATTAAATGATTGAAATAAGTTTTTTTAGTTTATTTATATAATAAATAATATGATGCATCACTAGCACAGCTTAGGAAAGACATTTTGATGATTGGATTACAAATTAGACTAGTTTATTAGTTCACTATTCTCAAATTTCTAGTTCTAGTAGATTTTGTTTTTGAATTTTAGGACATCTTAATGTTTCTAATTTGAGTTTATTCCAAATAGATTGAAGTGAAAAAAAAAATCAAATTAATAATAAAATTAACCCCACAACATTTTCACTTGATTAGCTTAGGCATTTTCTTATTTAGATTAACTTACTAGTTCACTCTTACGAAATTTCTAGTTTTTAGTGGTAGTTTTCTTCTAAATTTTAGCACATGTTGATGAAGCTCTTTTAATTGATTCATTTTCCCTTGAATTTTTAAAGAATTCAAATTGATAACAAAATTTACCCCACAATATTTTTCACTTGATTAGCTTAGGAATTTGACATGTTAACTCAGCAAGCAGGCTTACTAAAAGTTTCTTGTAGCAAAAGAGAGTTTTGTATAGAAGTATATTTTTCAGCTTCTTCCTTGCGGAAATTCACTTTAAATTCATAACAGAAGTATATTTATTCCTTATAGACCCCTATGAATCCTCCAAATCCACTGTGGATGAGCCCATGCTTGGCTAGGTCATCATTTAGCTTCTTTATTGCTTGCTTCTTGAATGTTGATTTCTACATCTAGTTTATATTTCCTTTCTTGCAATTTACTTTAAGCAATGTGTGATTTCTTTCCTGCAAGAGTAATATAGGACTTTCCTTTCTTACAAAGTAGAATATATTTCTTTCATTTTCGTTTCCTTTCTCGCAAAATAGATTATATTTTCATTATTATCATTTTCTTATGTGTGATTTACATTCGAGCAAGTATAATATATTTCCTTTCTATGATTTACTTTGCAACAAAAGTAGAATAAGTTTTCTTATTTCTATTTACCTTCTTCAATTTAGGAATGGTATCTTGCCCATATCTTTTCTTATTGAATTTGTTTCATTTTCTTCTTTCACTTGCATCAAAAGGATTCAGACTAGGAAGAGGAACGTGTTTTTTGAACACAAAGTGTTGACCGTCATCTTAAGCTTGTACAAACAATGAGTTAGTAATTAAAGTTGAGCCCTCAAGAGTTCCAACATTCTTTTTATAATATTGAGGGTCATCAAACACCATGGAAATAAGAAATTACCATGGAATGTGTTGGGTCGAATGCGATACAACTTTGATGGAATCTTGACAGTACTGAGGTTTAAGGTGAAAGATTCACTAAGGTTCGTAGAGCCTCACTTTTAGGTTATTATGAATTTTTACTATTTCTTGGAAGATATGGTTAGTAGGTCTAGATACCTGAAAAAGGTGGTTTAGCTAGATGGAGTAAAAAATATGACATCTAACACCTAGACTAAGAAGTTACTTGGACTTCAATGTCTATTGGAATCCCTCCACACCGTCCCTAATGATTTAAGTGTCCTTTATGTAACATAATTTTCGAGTAGGTAAATCTAAAGCACTATGGAATTGTTGCTATATTGATAGAAAAGTATTGTGAGAATGGGATAGTATATTGTGAAATATATTCTCAATATTGCTACAATCCACCTTACTTGAGGACATATTACGCATACATAAGATATTCTTAATACCCTTTTGTACATTACCACATTTTAGTGTAATGATTAGATTTTGTTTTATTTTAACTTTTCGAATTACGCTTATCTTGTTTCACTCTTTGCTAGTTGATATGGTTAGAGTTAGTCATTCATGTAGCATTTACAGATGGTTCCAATAAATGAATGTCGAACCTTATGTTTGTAACATTTCTATTTTATTTTTCCATTAGTCATTTGTTGAATTTGGATGAGATATACATTGGCACTATAACCAATATTTTTGTGAAGTAAAATATGGTGATTATGTTATTATTTGAAGCACTTGCATTGAGAACCTATCATTTCATTGTATATTTAGATTTTCAATTAGTTTTTGTCTCATATAAACAAATTAATTGCATAAAAATTGTACATAATAATATTTAAACTTTTGTAATAAATAGTAATATTTAAATATGCATAATTTTACTTCTAAACCCAAATTTTACATCTCCCTAGATCAATTTTCCTAACTCCATAGTACCTATGTCTACATTGAATACATCAACTAGGTGTAAAACCAATCATGCAAAAAGAAACGATATTTGAAAGTTACCATAACCAACTTTCCTAAACCCCTTAATATACTCATAACCAAAGATAATACTTCAATAAAAAAAGGAATGACAAAGTTCCAATATTATCTTCAATACACACCATTCCACAAGAGCATGGAATAGAATATATGGTCACCTTAAATTTTATATTTTTTGAATATCATATTTATTGGTTTAATATTTTTTTCATCGGCACTACTTTACAAGAATATAGAATAGAGTATATATCATTGCACATTATTGCAATGATTTTATTACTAAAGTCTATACATGTGTGCATATTTGACCCTCTTTTAATTTGAACTTATAACCTTTTAAGAGGAATTATTAACCTTTAAATCCAAGTAGAAATCAAGTACCACCAATATTTTATTTTCTTTATATTTTAATCCAAAATATAGAAAATATATACGTTTCATTTTTTTTAAGAGAATGATACTCAATTTTTTTCTCAAATATTTCTTCCTTTTACTATCAATTTATAAAACTATTAAATATATTTTATCTGTTACATTTTTCAATCAATAATAATCCAATTCGTACACCCATCTTACCCCTCACCAATAGCATTAAAAAGAAAAATCACTTTTCATTAGTTTCAGTTACCAAACTATGGGGGTGGAAATAAATATTGGATAAGTTACCCTAATTCCTCATTATAGTATAATGACCTTTATGATGATGATTATAATGATTATTAATGTCCACTAAGACTAATGCATTCTACCAGACCTTAAGAAGAAGAATAATATAATTATAATTCTTTAGAATCTTATTTCTATGCTCAAAAAGAAGGGAAAGAAGCACACAAAGATCGTTATAGTTGGGCTGACTGAACGAGTCACGAAGATTGGGAGTGTGATAGATGTTAGGGAAATGAGAGAGGATGTGAGTAAGGGTCAAATAGTATTAAAGATTTTTTTTTCATCTTCCACCCTCTTAGTATCGCAAAGTTGCCAAATTCTATCATCCCATGGAGTCTTGGGAGTAGAACACCCCCAGTTTCACTTCGGACTTCACAAGAATTTGTTATAATCTTAGTGATGTTCATATTTTCCTTATCACCTCCTTATAATGTCCAAGATTCCTTTTAACCTCAAACTCCTTATCATCCGATATATTATCCTTAAATTTGGAGGTGACAATATCTTTTAAACTATCATAGCATTCCAAGATTATCTCGTCATTTATCCCCCAATGGTTGAGCTAATATTATGCATCCTTATGCCACCTGGTGAACACTTGTATCGTAGCAAGAATGCTACAACTCCTGGGCTGCCAACTTTACTTTTATCAACCCAGTAGTTCGTAACAAACCTGGAAGCATTAGTGATGTATGCACAAGTACTTGTTCTTACTACAGGTTGTTACTTGGTCATCCGGCGCAAGATCACTAGGAGCTCAAGCCAACTTCTATACATCTCAAAAGAAGCTCTATGTGTGATGAAAGAAAGAAAGATTGCTCTACATAAGCTATTCTAATTACTGAAAGGAAAAAGAGTGGAATGTGAAGCAAGACCTAGTAAACCCTAATTAACAAGTTAATTCTACTAAATAAAACCATGAAATAAATTCCATTACATACTAAATAAAGTAAATAACATCTAACGATGCTATTTCTACAAGTAAATAAGAAAAAACCATATTTTTGGATTTTTATGTGTTTTTATGTGAATTTGACATGCATCGAATTTATTGTGTGTGAGTGTGGCAACGAACAAGTGGCATTGGAGGGTGGTTTTGATGCTTGGGAGCATATAATATGGTGTGAATGGGTCCTAGGAGGTCTCAGGTTTCCTTCTGGAGGGTTTTCCCACACTCAACCTTCAAAATAAAGCCTGCAAGAAAAACTGTAGGAGGGCACTGGGAAACTACAAGAGGAAAACAAGGAAACTATAGGAGGCCTACAAGAGGGGCCGAGAGAAATTTCCATGATTTTGACGGTGTTATAGTGGGTGGAAAAGGTGGATGAACTTTGGGGTGAGGTGTTACAGTGCCTAAGGTCAACCATGAATCACCGGGAGAGAGAAAGATGATTGGGTTTGGTCAAGGGGAGAGGAAGAAGTTCTATGAAAAATGAAGGAAAATAAGGTAGAATTGAGGTGAAGTTTGGGACACCTGTAGGGCATGGATCTAATGGGGGATGTGATTTATAATAGGTTGGCCTACTATTGGAAGATATCTACTACATAGAAACTAGCAGCCAACCAAGAAGATAAAGAAAACAATGAAATGAGTTCATCTAGAAAAAGGATTTTTGCATTAAAGTGGTCTAAACTATGATCTATGAAAGGCAATTCTGATAAATGCTTCAAGAAAGGAAAGCATGAAAGAGGACTATTGAAAATTAGGAAGTGAACATGATAAAGGAGATCTGAAGCAAAGAAAACCTCGACTATAAACCTACTAAAGAGTTGCAAACACTAGAAGTACTATGAATGAGGAAAATCTATGTTTTTGGGGTAGCAAGAGAGTCTTTGCCTCAAATCATGGTCCCAGAGAGAGGAAGAGAGTCCAAGGCACTATTACTATCCTTTTGAATCTTTTTTAATCACTTCTTAACCTACTATAGAAAGCACAAATGGAAGAAAATTGTTGAATCATCAAAAGAAACCTATTCTTAACCATAAAAGAAAAACACATCTAACAACAAATTAATCTACAAATTGAAGTAAAGCATACAAATAAAAGTAAAGAGATGCTTGACTACTTGGATTGGGCCATGAACCAATATTTTCAGCCCTCTAATGTGTTAAATTGGCAACTAGGGCCAAACTCCATGTGGGTCAGCTTATTTACGACAACTGGTATTTTTATTGGATCCCTCTCATCGAGAGGTGTAAGATTGATCCAAAGATCATCTGATTCAAATAATTATTTATGGAGATATGAATTTATTTTGTTTATGTAATTATTATCAAGCCGACCAACATTTATGTAGGCTCTAGAAGCCCAACTGACGTGTCTATTCAACCTCTACATTTTTAGTATAAATAAGAGAGGCTTTGATGTCATTTAGAACACACATTCTTCATGTGTACTCCTCTCCACATCTTGGGTTTTTGGAGAAGGAGAAGACACTAAAAGAATACGTTGGATGCCTTAGTTGTAGGTATTCTAAACACAGTCAAGAGTCATTGTAATAGAGGGAGCCGCAGTCATAATCTCGCAGACATTAAAGACATCCACGCAGTTCCTTATACAGTCAATATATACGCATAGCATGGTAACTACAAAATGTCCATATGTTATCTGCACATAATGGTAACTACACGCTGTCCATATGATATCTGTGCATAGTAAGGTAATTACACGTTGTTCATATCCTGAAATGAATATCTACGCATAGTATGGTAATATATACATATTTGATGCAGCTGTTGAGACTGTAATACGCTAACAAGAAGGAACATCTATCCACACGGCAGATGATAACCATAGCATGCAGGCCCTAGATCTGGTAGCATAGTTTAAGAAATACGTGGACATATATATATACACAGGCATTCTGACAGCGCAGTGGGATATATATATATATATATATATATATATATATATATATATATATATATAATATATATTATATATATATATATATATATATATATATATATACGCATCATCAGAAGACTTACCACGCAGGCATCCTGTCAGCGTAGTGGAGAACTATAGATACGCAGGAGCTGGCAGTGTGGTTTAAGCACATGAAGACTCATACAATGGTCAACGCAGTCTTTGTATTACACATTGAACATACTTCCCTAATGCGCTCAACACCTATATGTTGGAAACCCTATACTCTACACACACTCATGAAAATATATATATATCACGCACAGTCATACATAGTCCATTCTAGGTACGCACAGGTCCATAAAAAGTACACACAGTCATACAGTACAATTATGGTTATATACATATGCTGGACAACCATGTATATATGCTAGGTAGTATACATGTGTATGCAATCACATACATATATGGAACGCGGTGATGTATTGAAGACTATACATATGAATGCAGGACAACAATATATATATATATATAATATATATATATATATATATATATATATAATATATATAGGCCCTAGATCTTGCAGCGTGGTCACACACAATACATACGCTGGGGTAATACAAGTTATATGTTGTATGCTCATATATTTTGACCTATGCTCATATACACAGGAAAATTTGCAATACAACATATATACATGGCAAGGTATATATATGCAGGTTATGGCAATAAATATCTATGCAGGAAAAAGGACGTATTATCATAAGGATGCAGCTATGATATAATGATGCATGGGTAGCATGAAGCATGATGATGCGTGATTATCATGCAACATGATGATCGATAAGATCATGGACATGGGAAACATGATGATAATCATGACTAGTACAGCATGGTGCAGTATGCAATAGTGAAACTAAAGGACCAAATGCAACACGATGATAGGTGAAGGAGTCACCTTGAGAATCAGTTGAAGCAGAATTTCTTCAACTGATCTCATCGTTATACGAGATGATCTATGCTAGATCTAGATAAGTCAAAGTCTTGACTTCTGTTGTAAATGTACTCTCTCTCTCTTTCTCTGCTGAACTTTGAAGATAAAAGAAGATTTGATCAAAGGGTTTCCCCACGCATTGTGAGGTTTGTCCCTAGCTAGCGCCAATCTTGTGTCCTCTTGACTTCGCGTGTCTTCTGCGATTTATATTTATGTTCTATCTATAGTTTACTTTATGCTAATGTGATTGCTAATATGGAAAAGAAATTAAATAAATTTCTCTAGTATAGAACATACCTAAATTTAACATGGTATCGGAGCTGAGGTGAAGACAATTCCCAAGCAAGAGTGAAAGAGAAATCACCAATGACAGTCGGGATAAGACATCAAGATCAATGGGTTCCTCATAATTCACCTAGGGTGAAGTTGAAGCAGAGAATGTTATCAGAATGGAGTAGTAGAAGTTTCTGATGGCCCATTTAAAGGTCACTTCATTGGGAAGTTTGAATCTAAGGGTGGAAGGAAAGGCGGATGCCTTTTTTGAAATAAGTTCGGCCGTTATGCGAAGGAGTGTCCGAATGGTAGAGACACATCTCCTGATGAAGATAACAATCTTTCATGTGACATCTTCAATGATCAAAGGAATCACTGGTAATGTAGGTTATCAAGGAAATGGTTGACTCTTCCACGAATGCAAGGAACCCCAAAATCTCTTTTATGTACCTGATCGCAAGAAGAACTTGATGTCCATCTCAGAAATGTAAGTCAAAGATAACCGGATGGCACTTATTGATGGAAAGGTACATGTTTTAAAATAGATCATTCAAAGATGTGTTTTTGAGTTCAGGGTTGTATTAAGTTGTAGAAAGTCCATTGGGGGCCATGTCTATTGACTCAGCACCGGAAGTCTATGAGTCAGATGGTGACTAGAATGCCTGAAAAAAAGGAGCATGAAGGTACATGTCTGAAATGTACCAAAGGAAAATATTATAAGGGAACCATTCCCCTCATGCAACAGGTCCATGGGCTTGGAACAGCCCGAAGGGTTTGATAACCATGATCAGGGAATCTCATATATACAGGTGGAAGAAAGCCCTCTATGGCTTGAACCAAAACACCTCATGCATAGTATGAGAGGATTGATAGCTGTCTAATGTAGCTGAGATTCACTAGGAGTGAAACCGATCCAAACCATAACTCAAAGGTCGTGGATGATAAACCTCTCGTACCGAAACCTATGTCTGACAAGTGTAGACCCTCCTATTTATAGAAGACAGAGGGAGTTGGATTCTGAATATGGAAAGATAAGCTGCAAGCCTGTGACTACCTCAAGGATCTTAACATTCAAAAAGTTATATGGTTGTGATGTCAGACCTGATTTGGGAAAAACTTTTGAGTTTCATAAACTCATTCACGTTGATGTTCTTGGAGAACCTCCATTCGGACATATGTGTTGTAGTTAGCATGGTGAGCTCATATTTGGTTGAGCCTCAATGGATTGGTGCCAAGAATCTTTCGAGATATCTTCAAGGCACAATCTCTCATGGATTGAGATACACTTCCAGAAATATGAAACCACATGATTATTCGAATGATGAGTGGGCAGGATCACTAGAGCACTTCCCAGTGTTGTTTCTCTTTGGAATCTACCTCAATATCCTGGATGAGCAGGAAGCAGAAGTCGGTGACTTTGGGCACCACCAAGGTAGAATACATTGCTGATTGTATGGCCTTCTATGAGGCAGTTTGGTTGCTGAAGCTCTTCAGTGAGTTGTTTGTACACATGATAAATACCACTGTGATTCTCTATGACAACCAGAGGTGGGATTCGATCATTGAGGAATCCCGTATTCGGCAATTTCTCCAGCATATAGAAATCAAATACTGCCTTATCTAGGATATGATAAGTCGATGATCAAGGAGGATCCATCGCATTGAGATGATGTGCAGGACAGAGCCCCGAGGAAAGATCAAATTTGTGATTTTGCCAAACGACTTGGATTCATCAAGAGACCTTTGTAAAAGGGTCCTGCATGTTTCATACATTAAGCTCTAGGAGCTCTAGGGGGCTTGCATTTCTACTGGATCAACATAGAACCACAGGGTGACTCACCCTCCCCTGATGGTGCCCACTTAAACAAGTTGATTCGCTCTCTTGTGGGACAAGATGATTCACTCTCTTGTGGAACAGGATGATTCACTCTCCTATGTAGCAGGATGATTAGTTCTCCTGTGAGGCCTGGATTTATGTGTTCTCCATGGAAATTTAGTAGGATTGATGTGTTCCCTTGTGAGGCCTGGATTGATGTTTTCTCCATGGCAATTGTAGCAGGATTGATGTGTTCTCCTATGAGGACAGGATTGATTAAGTTCTCCTATCGAGGCATCCTACCCATGTAGTCTGGGACTCATGGGAAGTACCTCTCATCTGATCAATGAGCATGGAAATGAAGTTAGGCACCATAGTAGTCCCGATGGATGCATCGTTGTATATACCATACTCCCTACGCTAGGATGGCCTCCATTGATCTGGGATCAATGATACTGGTCTGGGACCAGTGGTAGGAGTTTTATATACTATGACGCTGACTTTGGGTCGGCTGAGACTGGTCTGGGACCAGTGGTACATACTCCGAGACTGACTTTGTGTCAGTGCATGACTAGTGAGAGTCGTACATACTATGACGCTAACTTCAGTTTGTTTGAGACTGGTCTAGGACTAGTAGTACACTCTCTGAGCCTGCAATACTGATCTAGGACCAGTGGTAGGAGTTGTACATACTATGACGCTGACTTCTGGTCAACTGAGACTGGTCTGGGACCAGTGGTACATACTCCAAGACTGACTTCATGTCAGTGTAGGACTCGTGACATTCATACATACTATGACACAGACTTCGGGTCAATTGAGACTGGTCTGGGACCAGTAGTACACTCTTTGAGCCTGCAATATTGGTCTAGGACTAGTGGTAGGAGTTGTACATACTATGACGTTGACTTCGGGTCAACTGAGACTGGTCTAGGACGAGTGGTACATACTCTCATACTGACTTCGTGTCAGCACAAGACTAGTGAGAGTCGTACATACTATGATGCTGACTTTGGGTCGGTTGAGACTGGTCTGGGACCAGTAGTACACTCTCTAAGCCTGTGATACTAGTCTGGTACCAGTGGTAGAAGTTGTACATACTATGATGCTGATTTTGGGTCAGCTGAGACTGATCTAGGATCAGTGGTACATACTCCGAGACTTACTTCATGTCAGTGCTTACTGGTCTGGGACCAGTGAGAGTGGTACACACTATGACGTTGACTTTGGGTCGGTTGAGACTGGTCTAGGACCAGTGATAGACACTCTGAGACTGACTTTGGGTCAGTGGAGAATGGTATGAGACATTCTTGATCAATTCTTCTTCTTCATAGTTCAGCAGAGCTGAGTAGAGCTGAGTTGAGTAGAGCAGAGCTAGCAGAGCCAGCAGAGCTGAGCAGAGCAGAGCTAGCAAAGCCAACAGAGTAGAGATGAGTAGAGTAGAACAAAGCCAACAGAGCTGAGCAGAGTAGAGCAGAGCCAACAGAGCTGAGCAGAGTTGAGCAAAGCAGTGCACGACACTGATTGTAGAGATAGTACAGTCGGACTTATGAATCACCGGATGGAGTTCTCCCTAGTTGAAAGGGAGTGTTAAATTAGCAACTAGGGCCAAACTCCATGTGGGTTAGCTTATTTATGACAGATGATATTTTTATTACATCCCTCTCATTGAGAGGTGTAGGATTGATCCAAATATCATCCGATTCCAATAAGTATTTATGGAGATATGAATTTATTTTGTTTATGTAACTATTATCAAGCCGACCAGCACTTATGTAGGCTATAGAAGCCCAACCGACGTGTCTATTCAACCTCTACATTTTTAGTATAAATAAGAGAGAATTTGATGTCATTTAGAACACACATTCTTCATGTGTACTCCTCCTCTCTACGTCTTGGGTTTTTGGAGAAGGAGAAGACACTAAAAGGATATGTTGGATGCCCTAGCTGTAGATATTCTAAACATAGTCAAGAGTCGTTGTAATAGAGGGAGCCGCAGTCATAATCTCATAGACATTGAAGACATCCACGCAGTTCCTTATATAGGAAATATTTACGCATAGCATGGTAACTACACAACGTCCATATGCTATCTGTGCATAATGTTAAGTACATGTTGTCCATATGCTATCTACGCACAATAAGGTAACTACAAGTTGTTCATATGCTGAAATAAATATCTGCAAACAGTATGGTAATATATACATATTTGATGCAGTTGTTGAGACTCTAATACGCTAACAATAAGGGACATCTATCCACACAACAGATGATAACCATAGCACATAGGCCCTAGATCTCGTAGTGCAGTTTAAGAAATACGTGGACATATATATATATGTAGGCATTCTGACAGCGCAATGGAGATATATATATACGCATCATCAAAAGACTTACCACGCAGGCATCCTAGCAGCGTAGTGGAGAAATATATATACGCAGGAGCCCGCAGTGTGGTTTAATCACATGAAGACTCATACAATGGTGAACACAGTCTTCGTATTACACACTGAAAATACTGCCCTAATGCGCTCAACACCTATATGCTGGAAACCCTATACTCTACGCACAGTCATGACAATATATATATCATGCATAGTCATATGCAGTCCATTCTACGTACGCACAGGTCTATAAAAAGTACACACAATCATACACTACAATTATGGTTATATACATACGCTGGACAATCATGTATATACTTTAGGCAGTATACATGTGAATGCAGTCACATACATATATCGAAGCAAGTGATGTATTAAAGACTATACATATGAATGCAGGACAACAATATATATATATATATAATATATATTTATATATATATATATATATATATATTATATATATATATATATATAGATATATATATATATCGTAGGCCCTAGATCTGGCAGCATGGTCACACATAATACATACGCTGGGGTAATACAAGTTATACGTTGTATTGTAATATATTTTGACCTATGCTCATATACACACACAAATTTGCAGTACAACATATATACATCGCAAGGTATATATATGCAGGTTATGGCAATAAATATCTATGCAGGAAGAAGGACGTATTATCATAAGGATGCAGCTATGATATAATGATGCATGGGTAGCAAGGGTAGCATGAAGCATGACAATGCGTGAGTAGCATGCAACATGATGATGGATAAGATCATGGACATGGGCAACATGATGATAATCATGATTAGTATAGCATGGTGTAGTATGCAGTAGTGCAACTAGAGGACCAAATGCAGCACGATGATAGGTGAAGGAGTCACCTTGAGAATCAGTTGAAGCAAAATGTCTTCAACTGATCTCATCATTATACGAAATGATCTATGCTAGATCTAGATAAGTTAAACTCTTGACTTCTATTGTAAATGTACTCTCTCTCACTTTCTTTGCTGAACTTTGAATATGAAAGAAGATTTGATCAAAAGGTTTCCCCACGCATTGTGGGGTTTGTCCCTGGCTAGCACCACATCTTGTGTCCTCTTGTCTTGGCGTGTCTTCTGCGATTTATATTTATGCTCTATCTATAGTTTACTTTATGCTAATGTGATTTCTAATATGGAAAAAAAATTAAATAAGTTGCTCGAGCATAGAACATACCTAAACTTAACATAATGTGACTTAGTGTTAGCTCAAAAAAGACTCCATCTTCATTATAAAAAAATAGCAAGATTACATGAAACTGTCACAAAATAATAAGCACTCAATTTAAGTAGAGTTTACATAAGAAAAAAATCCCGACCTTAGTGAGGCCCTAGGCCTCTCTACTTATACATCTGAAGCTACCAACAACTTCCTTGAAATCAGGGAGGCTTCCCTCCCAAAACTCGAGATAACTATCAATCATCCTCCACTTGCTCGGTTGCCTTCTGGTGCATGATTTGACTACTTGTACTTTGAGCTGAATGAAGGGGAGTTCAAAGTGAGGAGTAATAAATGAGGGGGATCCCCTCCTATAAGTCCTCTCCTTTATCTACTTCACGTTATTGGTTCCATTTGACCACTGGATCCTTGACTTTGACCTCAAAATCCATCAATAATCTCCGTTAAATACATGTTAGAGCACATGGCATCATAACTAACTCAACTCACTCTTGTCATACTACCTATCATACTACCTATGCTTTTCTTTTTCAAAACCAAATATGGAGGTGGAGACAGAGAGTTTTGAGAAAATAAAAAGACAAAGGAGACTATGTTTTTTTAAATAAACAATTTTTTTTTGTATTTTCTACCCTCCTAAAGACTTATTTCATCCTCAAATCAAGACCACTTCTTTCATATATTGATATTAATGAGGGGCATGCATGAACCCTACCTCTTCAGACTGAAATTCATGCCAAAAACTGTGTTTTCTCCATTCAAAATGGCTAAGTGCCCCTCCTGTAGAAGCCCATTTTCCCTCTTGTAGATTTCCTGTAGGTGCTCCTGTAGACAATGCCAAGAGCAAGAATATCGAGGAAATCGATGGAGGATGGTGGTTATGAGGCTATGGGGGCATAAGGGGCCTGTTGTGGTTGAGTTACGGGGAGCAAAATGAGGAAAAGGTGGTGAGAATGCATGGGGAGGAGTGCTCATTACCCTTTATGGATATTTTTGGTGATGAGTGCTGAGCTAGCAAGGTGTACATTCGCCATATTCGGACCGTTGGTCCCCACCTACCTTTTCATCATGGTCCCTCCTCATAATCATCCCTCATTATTGCATCGGAGTTCACACTTCTTCCCACTACCTATCCTTGGCATCTTGTTCTTGAGTTGACTGTGCGCACGTGTGGGTGACACCTCGGATAACTGGAGTCAACTAAATGAAGGTGGCCAAGTTAATTGGCCACCTTTCCCTCATTCAATCTCAACCATCTCCTTTCTTTTGTATGTCTCATAATTACACAAATGCAAATAGAGGAGTGACTTAGTTACTTACCTATGATCTAAGTGTATTTGTTGAAAGGTGTTGTGGCTCTCTCTGTTGTAGGCCTTCATTCTTCTTCATGCATGATGTCTCTGCTAGCTAATTTGTGGTTGTGTACTTTTGTAGGTTCTTCTTTCGTTTGAGTTGAGCTACATGTGCCTTGCCAACCTGCAGATGTGCATTCTTTTGCTTTTGGTGCCGGACTTCTATGGGATCAGCTGCTACAGGAATTCCTACAGGAGCTCCTGTAGCTGCTCCTCCCCTTGAAGCTTTAGCTTTTCCCTGTGCTTGGAGCTTGAGAATAATGCCATAGGTGTTATGAATGATGGAAGGATAATAGGTAAGCTTTAGGTAAGGTTATTGGTTCCTTTTCCTTTTTTTATTTTTGTTTTTTTCAAAATTGGAAAACTGTTTTTTCTGTGTTTTTTCTTGGATAGGAAGAAAAAAAAATGATGTGGGGTGTCATGCAGGATTGGAAATGATGGAAAGGAGGTTTGAATATGGTAGGAGGGATTATAGGCTCCTCGTGAAGCTTTTTTGTCCCTCAAACTGCCTTATGTAGACACTTTTGTCTCTCTGTAATTCCTACAAGAGCCTCGTGTGGAAAACACAGTTTGAGAAGAAAAAGGTACAGCGGGGGGAAAGAAATGCCAAAAATGATGGAGGAAGGTGTGGAGAAGAGGAAATAGAAGTTGGTGTGAATGTCAAGGCCCCCTTGGCACCTTCTTCTGCTCCCTGTAGTCCTCCTGTAAACCTGCAATGCAATAAAAAAAACATTTTTTCTTTTCTCTTTTTTTTTTGAAAACAACGAGGGTGCCTCAGAGAGGTTTTCACCTTAATTGCCTACCCTAGGCACCTCCAAGGGAGGTTTTCACCCAAGGGATATTAATCTTTTTTCTCTCTTCTTTTTTTTTTGACATCGCTACGCCGCCTTGGAAGAGGTTTTCAACCCACTAATGGGACTCCAGCACCTCATGGAGGTTTTCACTTGAGTGCTTATTTATTTATTTATTTATTTAGTGAGTGGGTGAAGTGGAAGTTAAGACATGCTCTACTACCATCACTATTTTATTCAAATCTTCAATAAACTCTCGCATTGAGAGGGGTTTCTTGCAGACTTTCAACCGATGTCCATTGAAAAGCATGGGGATGGCTTCATCATCAATGGTTTTGGTGAGAACGAAACCATTATCATTGCATTTCTCGACAGTGTAGGGTTCCAGCCATGTTTTCCTTAGATTCCCTTTGAAATCTTTGTATCTTGAGTCATAGAGTAGTGCCCAATATCCCTCTTGGAATTTCTTCTCCTTGATATTTTTGTCATGCCAGATCTTTCTCTAAAGATGAACTACCTATGTATGGAGAAGGACTTGCAATATGTATTCATCCAATCCATTGAGTTGAAGTAATCTCTCCTTCTGTGCATGGCTGAGGTCTAGGTCTAGCTGAGCTACCATCGTTAAGGTATTGACTTTAAACTTTATTGACAGCAAAGCCTTCTTGCAATAGACCAGTTCATAGGGTGTGAACCTAGTGGTGGTCTTCCATGTTGTGTTGTAGGTACCTGCCCAGTCTTTTCTGTTGCTGCTCACTACCTTGGTTAGGATCCCTTCCAATGCTCTATTAGTGACCTCCACTTGCCCATTGGCTTGTGGATGGTAAGGGGTGGAAATCCTATGCTTGATCTTATGATGTGTGAGTAGGTCTTCAATCAGGATAGAAGTGAACTCGGTGCCTTGGTCTGTGACCAACTCTCTTGGATACCCAAACTTGTAGAATATGTTTTCTCTCAAAAATTCAGCTACTTTTTCCTATGTTGCTGCTTTGATTGCTTTTGTCCCTACGCACTTTGTCAGGTAGTCGATGCACACAATTATATACCAATTTTTCTTTGAATGGGGGGTATAGATCCCACAAAGTCCATGCCCCACTTATCAAATGGCTCAAACGTCTCTTGAGGCTGCATGGGCATTTCATCCTTTGGAGTGGGTTTCCCCATCCTCTGATACCAATCACACTAGCTCATGTATCTCCTCACAACCTGATGAAGAGTGGGCCAGTAGTAGCCCGCTCACAATATCTGAAACTAGGTTCTTTTTGCTGTATAATGACCTCCACAAGGCCCATCATTACAGGTCAGGAGGATGTCAAAGAGTTACTCCTCCCTGACACATCTTCTCAAGATCTGATTTGGGCCCATCTTGAAGAGATTGCCTTACTATCCTACTTTTCTATTTTGAGGACAGTTGTGATGGGAATTGTGCTGAAACCAAGTAGTTTGCTATATCAACAAACCATAGAGAGAGTACTGATATAGAAAATAGGTGTTCATCTAGCATCTGGTCATCCACCATTCATTTTTCACCTGCAAGAAAATTTACTCTAGACAAAAATTTAGCAACAACATTCTCTTTACCAGGTTTATCAATAATCGTCAAATCAAACTGCTGCAGTAAAAGAAACCATCTAATAATGTGAGCATTTACATCTGGTTTGTTCATTAAATATCTAATTGCAGCATGATCAGTGTGCACAAAGGTTTGATAGACTATGACGTAATGTCTAAATTTGTTTAAGAAATGCACAACAGCTAGGAGTTCCTTCTTGGTCACTGTGTAGTTTAACTCTACCTTTGACAAGTTTGTGCTTGTAAATGATATGGCATAAGGTACCTTTTCATCATCTTGTCCTAAGGCTACTCCTATCACTTTGTTCAAAGCATCTGTGTGAATGTGAAATGGTAGGGCTCAATTTGGGACTCTGAGAATTGGGGCAGTCACTAGCTTTCTCTTCAAGGTATCTAAGGCTTCTTGACATTTTTTGGACCATATGAACTCAACATATTTTCCTAGAAGGCCAAACAAAGGAGAGGTTATCTTGATGAAGTCTTTAATGAATCTCTTGTAATAGCAGGCTAAGCCTATGATCAGGAGCTCAAGACCAAGTATCGTAAAATGGTCAAAAATGAAAGTGATCAGAACTAGCTCAAACCTAAACGACTGGATAGAGCTCATCCTCTTGATTCTGACGCAGCAAACAGTTCGAAAAACGGTCGCCGTATAAGAAAGTTATGCCAAAAACAAAATCGCCCAATAACCCTTAATTTTTTATTTTTCAAAAAAAATTAAAAAAGAATATTTTGTAGAATATTCCGTAGAATATTCTTTAGAATATTTTGTATAATATTCTTTAGAATATTCCATAGCATATTATTTAGAATATTCCAAGAAATATTCCTTCTGAGCAGCCAATCAGAAGCCACCACGTGGCAAGCCCGGAGCCCACCACATGGCTCAGGTGACATCATGATGACGTCAGCAATCAAGGTTTTTGGCAAACCAGAGTCATATTTGTTATGTGGGTGGCGGGAACAGTTTATAAAGTTTAAATTTTGGTGGGTAGAAACCAAAGTGGGCCAGCCCCCAAGGGCTAGCCCTGTTCACATGACCGCCTCCATACGACCACTACCCAAAACCAGCGGGCAGTTAGTAGTGGATTTGATGGAGCGTCAAATTTGGGCAGTCCCGCCATATTTGGCGGACTTATCTGGAGCTCCACTACAGTTAGCCGGAGTTTTTCAAGGGAAATTGGCAGTTGGGATTAAATGGCCATAACTTTGGCTAGGAAAGTCCGTTTTGGACGATTTTTTTTTTTTTTTTTGGGTCTCTTCGACCTTTTGAAGCCATTGGCATAGGTTTCAAAGCCATCTGAGGTCGTTTGAAGGTTTTTTAGCTTCCGGGAAGTTCCAGGAGACATTAGGGCCAAATCAGTTTGGGAGCTGCATTGGGAATTGTGCAGCCAGTGAATGTGGAACGAAGGTCATTCCTGAAGGTTTTCAGTATCCTGAATCCATTTCTATAGCTCATTTTTCCTTTAGAGGCATTCTTGTCACTGTTTAGCTTCAGGGAAGCTTTCAGGGCCACTAGGGCCATTTCAGTGCTTGAGCTGTTTGGGGGTTGTGTTCATCCGTTTTTGGTGATTCAAAAGCCTATGTCTACTATTTTCGACCGTCTGAGTCTAATTGCAGAGGTTTCAAAACCAATTGAGGTCATATTCACCTCGAAATTATCCATGCAATTTTAAAGGGCCATCAGGGCCAGTTGGGGAAAGTATTGTATGAGGTACAATTTCACTATTTTAGTGCTTGGGAAAGCACATGTTTAGCTAATTCCTATCTTGTAAATCTATATTTACAGTCATATCTGTCCTTTGAGACACTCATATTCTTTTATTAGCCTTTGTAGCATTTTTAATACAAGAGGACAAGTCTAGTTCGAGAGGCTTGGTCCAGCAGATGTAGCCTAGAAGGGGTGAACAGCTTTATCATTTTGATGTCTTTATTTGCTGAAGATGATATGCTAAACTAAACTAATATAATGTGTTAAACAACAAATATACATAACTTGCATGCACACATAATCACCTATTCAGCTATAGAAACTTATTTGTCTTATTCCGCAAGACATCAAACTTCAAGTATGTGTATTTCAGAGACTTCTGTGTGTTTACTTTGCTATTTCTTTAGGCAGAGCCTGTAGAGGGCCAGGTAGCCTCTGGAACGCATCCTCTCTTTAGAGGTGACATGTCTGGTGAATGCCCCTACAGTATATCTCTGTGAAAGAAATAGGAAGTTTTCACCTTTTTAGAGGTCAGTTGAAGTGTATAGCTCATATTTGCAATTATTGGAAATGGATACCTTGCACCCTTAAACAAGTACATTCCATTTTCAGATCAGCCTAGGAAACTTCTAACATCTCTCACTTTTTGAGGAGGTGGGACCCTTTGGATAATGGCAATTTTTTTGGGGTCCACCTGTAGTCCTTTTTGAGATATTGCTTGACCTAGCATGGTCCCTTTAGTCATAAAAAATACAATTTTTCCAGACTAAGGGACAAGTTCATCTCAATACACTTATCTAGAACTTTTCCTAGGTTAGATAATGCTTCCTGAAAGCTAGAGCCATAAGGAGTAAAATCATACATGTATATTTCTACTACATCATGAACCAGTTCAAAAATTATACTCAATACCGCTCTTTGGAAAGTGGCTGGAGTCTTGCATAAACCAAAAGGAAGGACCTGATATGCAAAGGTACCCCAAGGACAAGTGAAAGTGGTCTTATCTTGTTCTTCCAAGATAATTTCAATCTGATTGTACCCACTAAACCCATCTAGGAAGGAGAAATACTTTTTCCCTACTAGACCATCTAACACTCGATCTATGAAAGGTAAAGGAAAGTGGTCCTTTTTAGTGGCTTTGTTCAATTCCTGATAGTCGACACAAATTTTCCACTTACAATTTTTGTTTGGCACTAGCACCAAATGAGAGACCCATTCACTATAAAAAATGGTATAGATGAATCCCGCATCAAGCAATTTCTGCAGTTCTTCCTTAACAATATCTTTAAGTGTTGGGTTTATCCTCCTTTGAGGCTACCTGACTAGCTTGCAATATTCCTTGATGTACATATGATGAGCACATACTAAAGGGTACACTCCCTTCATGTCCTTAAAACTAATGAGCCCCAGAAATGGGTAATTATATGGGCTCATTTTTTCTCTTAACTAAACTTAATCCACCATTCTCATTACTATATTGCATGTTTTTTATTATATTTATGCTAATAGAGTGAATTGGGTTAGTCATTATGCCATGAAGTCTAATGTGTTCTTTATGCAAATTTTTGGTCAATTTTGGACAAAGTCAAAGGATTAATGAGCATTTGGCAGCCAATATTCAAGGAAAACAAAGGAGAGGATTTGTAGGAGGGTGTCCCCCTCATTTATGACTCCCTACCTCGAATCCTCCATCATAAACTCGGAGCACAAATAGCCACATCGATCCATCCAAGGGGCAGTCGAGCAAGTCAAGAAGAACTGTTCTCTATCTCTAGTTTTGGGAAGCTGAGCCCATTGATTTTAGGAGGGTTGTTGGGGGACTACATTTGTATAAATAGGGGGGCTTAGAGCCTCAGTAGTTTAGCCAGTTATTAATATAATTTTTGCAGTTTTTTGTAGCTCTTGTTCAACTCATTTTTGAGCTTATTTTTGTGAACAGTTTATGTAATGTAACTTTTATTTTGATAATGGAGATGACATATTTTCTGAGCCAGCACTGATTTCTTTCAAAGGGCTGAAGCTCTTGGGTTAGGGCCCAACTGAAGCTGCCCGTCACCTCTTTCTTTGTACTTATATGTTTTTGCTTCAGTTCATGAGTTAATTTTTGTTACATAGATTCATTTTACCTTGTTTAGAATAGGTTGCTTTTGATGGTTTGTGTTATCACCCTAAAATCTTTGTCTCTAAGCTTTGGTAAGTTGCCTTGTTTCTAATCATAGTCTTATAAGTTTTGAGTCAGCTCATCACAATTAGTGTCATTCTCATTTACAAACCCTTCTTTTAGTCATGGTATTAAAGGGTCTCTAGGTAATTTTATGCTTTAGAGTTAGGTCATAAGGTTAGAAGTGTTTCAAGGTCATATCTCTTTTCCATCAAAGTCTGACAGCCTCATTCCATGCCCCAGAAGCCTCACCATGAGTTTGGAAGTCATATCTCACATTAATTTGGAGAAATTGTCAAACTAGCTTTGAAATCACTGAACTAGGAGTTTTCGTAGCGCGCTACGAAACCCCTGTAGCAGCCTGTTTTAGCAGAAAAAACTCTGTTTTCTGCGTTTACTAGTACATTTCCAGAAGGTTTTCTGAGTAGATGAAAACTTAATTTTGAAAACTGAAAGAGGCTTTTATTCCTAACATACCAAGCTACAAAAATATCTTTCAGTTTCCTCAAATGAATTCTGATCTGGGAGAAACGGGTGACCAAAGTTGCGCTATGAAACTGCTGTAGGTGCAGTTTTTCATCTCCTGTTTGCCACGTGTTTTTCAAGGACAGTTTCCGGACAGCTGGAGAAATGTTTTAAAAAAAATGGAGAGGTTTTTGTTCTGGACAACATGGGCTACAAAAACCTTCTTCAGTTTCGTAAAATATGGCATGGATGAAGAGATAAACGCTCTGCAATGTTCAAGGATATAAACCTAAAAAACAGGGAGATATGTTCCCTAATTTCTAGGGTTTGTCATCAGCAGTTGGGTGACCACGTGGGAGGCTTCATCAAGTTCGACATCATGGATTTTTAGGTGTCAAATAATGTGTTAAATTTTTAGATAAGGTTGTTTTGATCATAATGAGGAGTTAGACTCCTAATTGTTTTAGGTCTCTAGGATTCCTAGTTAGGTGTCATTTGCATTTAATAGTTTGTTTTATGGTTAGAATAGGTGTCACTGATGGCAAATTCGAAT
>APFE030600013.1:27381-40032 GCA_000404065.3 Pinus taeda | reverse complement strand
AGTGAATTATAATTGTTTGAAAACCCCATTTGCCTCAGCTTTCATGTCAAGAAACCTTGCCACTGAATTTATTGACTTGTTGACTCCATAGCCCAATGGTAGCAAGCCTTCATCTTTTCAACCTACAAACACAAAAACCCAAGATAGAGTTAGCCATCTATATTATCATAAATCAATATCATTAATCCTTTAAGAGAGCCCTCTCAGGTTAGGGAGGCTAATCCCTAGCTAAAAGCCTGGTTTGAAATAGTTACACTAAGATAGTCTGATCAGCAGCCTATCAGGGACCTATTTTGGTGATAACAGTTTGCATAGTTGCTTTTTGTTTTAGTTGCTGAAGTAGGTTAATACAGTGGTAGGCTAAGATTAAAAAAGGCCAAAAACAAGCCTTTATATCATTTCTCCCTTCCTGAGACCATGATTTGAGGTCAAGGCACCATTGTTGCCACAAAAAACAGAGTTTTGCTTCTTCCATGCAATTTCTAGTGTGATGATCTGATTTGAAAAGTTAAAGGGTTTCTTCATATTCATTTTGACAAGATTATTTCCTATTTTTGTAATAAATCAATTTGAAATCTTTTCTTTTCGTAAGGTACTGTTCAGTACTTTATGTTTCTAGGTCAAAAATTAGGTTAACAAGAGATATGGTTCTATTTTCTTGGTGCAGTTAGTCCTTTTCTTGCTCAGTTTCGGTAGTCAGATGTGGATATCTCTTACAACACACCTCAGAACATAATACATCAATAAAGTAGCTAGCATCCTATCATTTCTCATAGGTTTCACAAGTCATTCACAGTCCTTCATGATTCTACCCTAATTTTTAGACTTTTTCCATAAGCTTTCCTCTTGTCATTTAAACAAATCCAACCATGATTTTCTTTCCTGATCCTCCTTGTTAAGCACCAAACACCTCAACACATCCCTCTATTCTTTAGCTACCCTTTCCCACCATTTTTCCACTCTTAAAACCTCTAAAAATAGCTCTCGGTATCCTCCTATAGATCCTCCTGTAGATTCCCTACAGCCTACTGTAGAATTTCCTGTGAGTGATTTTTCGAAGTCTGATTGCAAGGTAAGCCTTTAGAATGTTACCAAAGACTTCTTAGGACCCCTCCACACCTTCTTACACCACTAAAAGACCCAAATCCACCCTCCATTGCCACCAACCGTCTGCCACATTCACAAACAGACAAAATCACATGCATAACAATTTCACATAAAACACATAAAAACACAAAAAAAATGTTATTTTCTCATTTTCTTCTAGCAATAGCTTGCATAGATGTAATTTAATTTTTCCGTAGTAAATGGCATTCATTTCATCAGCTTTCATCTCTTTTTCTGCAAAAGTAGGGTTAGTTGGAAAAATTAGGGTTTGTTAGGGTTTGCTTTACACTCTAGTCTTCTTTCTCTTCTGCAAGTATAATAGTCTTTGTAGAGTTAGCTTTCTTTCATCACGGTTAAAAGCTTATTCTAGAAACTCATAGAAGTTTTCTTGAGCTCCTAGTGATCTTGTGCGAGTTGACCAAGTGACAGACTGCAGTAAGAGCTAGTACTTGTGCATATAGCACCATTACTTCGAAGTTTGTTACAAACTACTAGGTTGATAAAAGTAAAGTAGGAAGCCCCAAGAGTTGTAGCATTATTGTTGCAATACTGGTGCTCACCACTTTTTGGCACCATTGCCGACGAAGCATCGAAGTATTGTGTGATTACAACTTTTCCTCTATTTTCTACTGCAAGATTCTACCAAGTAGTTCATTTCAGCAAAAGTAGAGTAGTTGTTTCTTTCAAATTATGCAATCTCCATTTCAGCAAAAGTAGATTAGTTCTTTAAATTTTGCAATTTCGATTTCAACAAAAGAAGATTAGCCCTTTCAATTCTGCAATTTCCATTTCAGCAAAAGTATATTAGTTTCAATTATGAAATTTTCATTCTGATTAGTCATTTCCCTGCTTTCATTTCAACTCTGCAATTTCCTTTCGGCAAGTTCATTTCAGTAGTTGCAATTTGTTTGTTCAATCAATTTCAGTTTTGTAGGTACAACCAGTGAAAAAAAAACATAAATCACCCAAAAAAAAGAGATTCCCTTTTATGCCTCATAGGAACAGAGATAGTTCAAGGAAATTCCTATCCAACACCCCCACAACATCACAAAGCCACCCTTCTCTCTTCTTGGGTGGCAGTGATCCAGAATATCCTTTAGGAGAACAACTGGAAATATTTGAAGAACCTATAGCAAAAGAAGAGGAAGAAACCATCCCTCCCGTGAAAATGGCTGAAAACAGAAATGCTAGGGGGGAATGGCGAAAGAGTAGACGGTACATTTCCCATCCGAGAGACCAATGGGGATACTAAAATGAAGAAAATAAGCCCTTTAGCCCTACCTCACTTCCATGGATTAACTACAGAAGATCCTAACACCTTCCTATTTGAGTTTGTTGTTATCTGTCGAACCTATGAATATGCAGAAGACGAGAAGAAATTGAAACTATTTCCTTCTACTGTTAAGGATGTAGCATTGCGTTGGTTCATGGGGTTACCTAGAAACATCATCACAACTTGGGCTCAGATGCAACAAGCCTTTAATAACGAATATCAGGACTACTGTAGGTCAAAAGATACCAACGAAGAAATTTTCTGAATGACCATGGGAAGTGGTGAATCATTCGAGAATTATGAAGAAAGATTCTAGCTCTGTTATAAAAGGGCTAGGTGTACACTTGACCCCAAATCCCTGAAGTTGGTCCTTCTCAGAGGAATTCCGAAAGAACTTCTAGACACCCTCCATTTATTGGTTGGGGGAGACATCTACCAGCTACCTTATGAAGACATCAAGACTATCTTTACAAACCATTCTAGGGCAGCTAGAAAGAAAGGTAGGGGGATTCAACCCATGGATAGTACCTCCTCCTCCAATTCATCCCTCAAAGGTGAATTTGGAAACATGCTGGAAGATTTCAAGAGTGAGATGCTATAGACTCTTGCCATGCAAGTGGATACCTTACATATCAAAAGGAAACAAGAGGAAGCAGAGAGGGCTTTGGCCATTTTTTGTCCTAGGTGCACCAGAAGGCATCCTAGGAATGAATGCCCAATGAACTCTATAGAGGTGTGTTCAGTCTGTCAAGAAGATCATCCTACAAATAAGTTCCCTTCCTTGCCTAGACTTAAATTTGTATACCAAGGGGCCGAAGGAGTCACTAAACCACTCTATTTCATAAACCAAAGGAGGTCGCATGGACCTAGACCTTACCAGTAGGGAATGCAAGGGACATCCCAGGCATACTACAACCCTAATCAAGCCACTTCCAAGCCTTCTTGGGGCCCCGCTGCTCATCCTTTCTGGTCCTCACCTCCTCCTTGGGAATATCCATCTCAATATTATGCTCAACTAGCTGCTCATTCATTTCACTCCTACGCTCAACCACAACATTAATGGAATGTACCTCATTAGGGGTGGAGGCCCCAGTACAACTCTCCACCCACTCTTTTGCCTCCACCACCTATTAAAATGCAACGATTGCCTCCTACTCCACCAAGGAAACCCAAATTCCTGGTCAACCGAACTCGAACCCGAATAATAGATAAGCTCAGCAATTTGGGAACCATCTGCCCAACCTATGTTGTGGACATTTAGGAGATTAACCTACTATCTTTGAAGATTCTTCTAGATAGCCAGCCTCCCCCTAAGGAGGATGAGGATGATAAAGAGGAAATTAAACTGAAAGTAGTTGCACCATTTCCTGAGAGATTATCTGGAACAACATAGCCTACCCCAGAAGAAACTGAACTTCTAGGAGAATTGAAACAATTATGTGTAAAGATACCACTTCTCCAACCCATAAAGGATGTGCCTATATACAAAAAGATGATCAAAGAGAAGTGCTTCAAGCATCCAGGCAAGCACAAGAGAGATGCCCCAACCATCAATGTCATAGGACAACTGTTCGACCTGATGTTGGGGCCGGTAATCTGCTCGAAGTATCTAGACCCTGGAAGCCCAGTAGTTGATGTCCACATCAATGGCACCATGATCCCCCATACCCTAATTGATCTGGTAGTTGCCATTAATGTGATGACCAAGGATACTATGCTCAAGCTCAACCTCCAGGGCTCCTTGAGAAAGATCACAATAGTACTGTAGTTAGTAGACTGCTCCACCGTGTCCCCTGAAGGGATTGTGGAAGATGTAATGGTCTACATCGGTTCTTGGGAGTACCCTATTGATTTCCTAGATCTCCAGCTGAAGGCAAAGCTCACTGGGTATCGTCTCATCATGGGATGACCCTGGTTGGCTACTGCATATGCCTACATTAGTTTTCAAGCTGGGAACATGACAATCAAGAATGGGCATATGTCCAAGCAACTAGTCCTATACCCTCATACGCAACCTTTGTTAGAACATGATCTACCTCTCTGATTAGAGGAGGAAGATGAGGATGAAGTCTATTCTATGCCACTGTGTGTAGTAGAAGCTGCCATGGGGGGGGGGACCACAAACTGAGGATGATCTAATTGAAATCATGATTCGGAATCCACGCCCCAGTATGTTGCCATTAGAAGAGCTAGTGAAAGAAACCCAAGACAATCCTTTAGTTGATTTTTGTGTGGTCGACCCGAACTTTCTCTGAGTTAAGAATATAAAGCTTGGCCCAGAAAAAACCTTGAAAATCAACTCATCTTTATCCACCTCTTAGGAGAAAGAATTGTGTAGCTTATTGAGACACCATTTGGATGCCTTTGCTTGGAGCTATAAGGAGATGAAGGGAGTGCACCATTTGGTCTGTACTCATCACATGTACATTAAGTAACATTGCGAACCAGTCAGGCAACCTCAAAGGAGGATGAATCCAGCCCTTAAAGACATTGTCAAGGAAGAATTGCAAAAGTTATTGGATGCAGGATTCATCTACCCCATGTCTGACAGTGAATGGGTCTCTCCTTTGGTGCTAGTGCCAAAGCAAACTAGTAAGTGGAGAATCTGTGTCAATTATCAAGAACTAAACAAGGACACCAAAAAGGACCATTTTCCTTTGCCTTTCATAGATCCAATGTTAGATGGTCTAGTGGGGAAAAGTTTTTCTACTTCCTAGATGGGTTTAGCGGGTACAATCAGATCCAAATCAGCCCAAAATTCAAATATAACACCACTTTCACTTGTCCTTAGGGTACCTTTACTTATCGAGTCCTTACTTTTGGTTTGTGAAATGCTCCCACCACTTTCTAGAGAGCAGTATTGAGTATATTCTCTAAACTGGTTCATGATGCAATGGAAATATATATGGATGATTTTACTCCTTATGGTTCTAACTTCCAGGAAGCTTTGTCTAACCTAGGGAAAGTTTTGGACAAGTGTATTGAAATGAACCTGTCCCTCAGTCTAGAAAAGTGTGAATTGTTGATGACTGAAGGGACTGTGCTAGGCCATGCTCTCTCTTAGCAAGGATTAGAGGTGGACCCCAACAAAATTGCCATCATCCAAAGGTTTCCACCTCCTCAAAAGGTGAGAGATGTCAAAAGTTTCCTAGGCTTAGCGTGATATTATAGAAGATTCATTAAAGATTTAAGTAAGCTAGCCCCTCCATTGTTTGGTCTTTTGGGGAAAGATGTCGCGTTCATATGGACTGATACCTATCAAGAAGCTCTAGATACCTTGAAACGTAAACTTGTGACTGGCCCAATTTTGAGAGGTCCAAACTGGGCCCTATCTTTCCACATTCACACAAATGCCTTGAACAAAGCAATAGGAGCGGCCTTAGGGAAAATTGATGAAAAGTTACCTTATGCCATATACTTTATAAGTAAAAAATTTCCAAGGCTGAGTTGAACTGCACAGTGACCGAGAAGGAACTCCAAGCTGTAGTACATTCCTTAAATAAATTCAGACATTACATCACATGTTATCAAACCTTTGTACACATTGATCATGCTGTAATAAGGTATTTAATAAACAAACTAGATGTGAATGCTTACATTATTAGGTGGTTATTTTTATTACAGCAGTTTGATGTAACAATTGTTGATAAGCCTGGTAAGGAAAATGTTGTTGGTGACCTTTTGTCTAGAATAAATCTGCCTGTAGGTGAAGAAGGAATGGTGGATGATCAGAGGCCAGATGAACACCTATTTTCTATCTCAGTACTCTCTCCATGGTTTGTTGATATAACGAATTACTTGGTTTCACCATATTTCTCGCCACACCTGTCCTCAAAAGTGAAGAGCAAGATCGTGAGGAAAAGTGCCCCTTTCACTTGGATTGGTGGAAATCTCTTCAAACATGGCCCAAATCAGGTTTTGAGAAGATGTGTCAACGAGGAGGATGTTTTTGACATTCTCCTGACCTGTCATGATGGGCCTTGTGGAAGCCATTTTGCATCAAAGAGGACTACCTTCAAAATTCTGCAAGCAGGTTACTATTGGCCAACTATTCATCAAGATGTGAGGAGATATATTAGCCAATGTGATCAATGTCGAAGGATGGGAAAACCTACTCCAAAGGATGAGATGCCCTTGCAACTTCATGTGACTTTTGAGCCATTTGAGAAGTGGGGCATGGAATTTGTGGGTCCTATCAACCCGCCTTTAAAACAAAAATAATACATCATTGTGTGCACCAATTATCTGACAAAGTGGGCAGAGACAAAGGGAATCAAGATAACAACCGAAAAAAAAGTAGCTGAGTTTTTAAGAGAGAACATATTCTATAAGTTCAGGTATCAAAGAGAACTGGTTACAGATCAAGGTAGTTAGTTCACCTCCAATATGATTGAATACCTGCTCATCCATCATAAAATCAAGCACAGGACTTCCACCCCCTACCATCCACAAGGCAATGGACAGGTGGAAGTCACCAACAATGCTTTGGAGGGAATTTTGACTAAGGTAGTGAGAAGCAGTAGGAAAGATTAGGCAGATCAATTGGTTGAAGCCACCTGAGCATACACCACCACATGGAAGACCACCACAGGGTTCACACCCTATGAGTTGGTATATGGAAAGAAGGCTCTGCTATCAATAGAATTTGAATACAATACACTAAGGATGGCAGCTCAGTTGGACCTAGATCTCAGCCATGCACAAAGGGAAAGGTTAATGGATTGGATGAACAGATATTATAGGCCCTTCTCCACACATAAGTAATCCAGAAGTTGAGGAAGATATGGAACGACAGAAGCATTAAGGAGAAATAATTCCAAGAGGGAGACTGGGCATTGCTGTATGACTCAAGGTACAAAGATTTCAAGGGCAAGTTGCTGACAAGATGGCTGGGACCATACATTATAGAAAAATGCAATGACAATGGCTTTGTTCTGATCAAGACTACTGATGAGGAAACCATCCCCATGCTTTTCAATGGGCATAGGTTGAAAATCTACAAGAAGCCCCTCTCCAAGCAAGAATTCATTGAAGAGCTGAGTAAAATAGTGCTGGTAGTGGAGCAAACATCTACCTCCAGTTCACCCACTCATTAATAATATATATATATATATATATATATATATATATATATATATATATTATATTATATATATAAGATATATAGATATAATATATATATAATATATATAATATATATATATATATATAAATATATATAACATATATATGTATGATGTATAATATAGATATAGATATAAAATAAGGACTCTAGTGAAAACCTCTATGAGGCGGTTGAGTCCCATCCTAGGCTAAAATCCTCTCTTGAGGCAGCCCAGAGATGACAAAAACAAAAAAAACAAAAAAAAAAATGAGGAGAATAAAGGTCCCTGGGTGAAAACCTCCTGGAGGCACCCTAGTTGTCTCATTAAATATATATATATAATATATATATATATTATAATATATATATATATATATATATATATATGAAAAAAAAAAATTAACTTCTTTGAGTACATTGCAGGTTGCAGGAGGACCACAGAAGGAAAGGGGACATGCCACAAGCCCATTACATCTCCTCTAGACCCTCTTCCATTTTTTTTGTCTTTTTCCACCCCCTGGTATTGCGTTTTCTGAAATTTGTGCATCCTAAAGAGGCATTGTGTGTTCTATAGGAGGCTCCTCTACAAATCACATAGAGCTCGAAGTCAAGTCAAAGAAGGGATTGAAGAGCTGCAAACTTTTAAAAAAGGCTTGTGTGCCATCCTACAGCCATTCGTCATCATAACCCTCCATTCCATACCTGAACCACCACATTTCTAATCATTTCTCTCATCCCTGCAAATAAAACACAACAATCCATTTTTTTAAGAAAAAAAGGAAATAAAAAAACAACACCCCTACCACTTACCTATAGCCTACCGACTACTTCTCCATGACCATCATAACCTTCAATAGACTCCTCCCAAGTCCCTGGATAAACCTCAGCTAAAATTTCTAGAGGGAGAAGCAGCTACAGGAACTCCTGTAGGATTCCTGTAGCAGCTCATCCCCTTAAAAATAAATCTCCAGAAGCAGAATCGGTGCATGCACAGGTACGTAAAACATGTAAGAAGCCAAATCCTGATCGAAGATCACCTATACAAGAAAACTGAGCTACCTATCTAGAAGCCACGAGCATATGGCAAGAAATACATGCGGAAAGCACCAAAGTCTAACCATGTAGTAGCACTATAGCGTGCACATTTTGACTTACAGGTAAGTGTCTAAACCCATTCCTCTATTGCATTCATATGATCCAAAACTTCATGAGCAAATGGGATGGCTAAGATTAAACTAGATTGTTGGCCAGCTATCTGGCCACCCTCGTCTAGTTCAACATCACTCAACTGGAGTTCACTCTGCACTTGTGTCCAATCAACTCATAAGAATCCCAAAATAGGTAGTGGTAGATATTTTGAACTCCAACGCGAATGATGGAAATGATTGCAGGCAGGTGGCATAAAGTTTCATGATGACACTCCAGTGGGGACCAACAGTCTGAATGAGGGTAACGTACCCTTCCTGCCACGTCGTCTCATCACCGCAAACCTCTCCCATAAGCTTAAGTACGCTCTCTCGACTGCACTCACCACCTTTGATTTCATTTGTATTGTCGTCCTCTCGAATGCAACAAACTACCTACCACCTCCAGAGCTACGAAACAGTCGCTCTTTAACATTTTCAGCACCCTTCTGCTGATCAGGGTCTCCAAGAATAGAAATAGGTCCTATAGGAGGGAAAGTGAGCATTCTCATAGAGGAAAAATTGGGGTTTCATGCAAAATTCAAGCTTGAAGAGGTAGTCTCTGGTAAACCCACTCTGCATATTCAAAATATACAAGGGGTGATGTGATTTTGAGCAAAGGATTGAGTGAAAAGGAAGGAGAATTGAAATCAAAAGTCTGCATATTTCTTTCAAAAAAAAAACATAGTCATTTTATCTACTCTCTGTGCTGAAGTACTGTCTCTTTCTCCTCCATGGTATTCTCATATACGAAGGAGTGATGAAATTTTAGAAAAATAAGCCTGTAAAGAAGGAAATTGCATTGAAAATTCTGCCTATTTCTTAAGAAAAAACACAGTTTTATCTTCTCTTTGTCTCTAAGATATTGTCTCCTTCACCACCTTCATACTCACATATACAAAGGAGTAATGCAAGGTTAGAAAAATTGAGCCTAGAAGGAAGGGAAATTGCATTAAAAACTCTCTCTGTTTCTTGAAACAAAACCTTAGTTTTTTCTCTATTTTCGGGTTTGAAATTTGTTGTCTCCCTCTTCACCTAAGATATTCCAGAAGACTCTAGACATCATGATAGGGGGATTTATGAGGAAGGAACCTCTGAACTCAACCAGGCTACATGAACACCGAGAGGTGGTAGCCCTTTTTACTAGAGCAAATTGCATGCCCTTCTTTGAAAAGCTTCATGGGTTTGATGAAGAAGTAATAGAGGAATTTTCCTTGTCTTTGACACCTCACTCAAAAACGCATGTCACTGCCAGTTTCAGGAGTCTCACTATAGAAATCACCCCATAATTCATCAGCAGTGTTACCAGTCTCCCACTTGGACTACCCTGGAGCAAGGAAGAAAAACCACTCGGCCAAGTTGCCATGAAAACCTTCTTCCAGCCAGATGAGCATCATGTAGAGGACAAAAATGGCATCAAGAGAACAAGCATACCTTACCCCTAGGATGAGGTTAGCTATTAGATTATCAAGTACATCTCTTGTGAAGGAAGGTATAGCATAGTTTATGGGTACCATTTTAGACTTTTTCATCAATTAAGGTATGGCATGGACCTTCCTACAGCCCAAAAACTCAGTATTCCCTATTTTCTGCTCCAATCCTTAATAGAATCTACCATCAAATTGAAGGCAAGAGTTACAAACCAATTGGTTCACCATGGGCTAATTAAAATGCTGGTGGAAGAGGCCCTCCACACCTTCACAATACCCCTAGCCTGCGATATTTTTAGAAATATGACAAGGGAAGATGATGTGAACACCTTCACATATGACCTCAATGCATCTAAAAGTAACGGAGAAGAACAAAAAGGGGAAGATGAGGAGCAAACTAGAGAAGAGGAAGACAAAACAAAAACAAAGAAAGAGGAACCTGAAACAGGGAAGGAAGAAACCCAAATAGAGGAAGAAAAACATGAAACATAGAAGGATAAGACCACAACAGAGAAGAAGAAAGAACCTAGGACAGAGGAAAAATGACTAAAATAGAAAGGAAAAAGACTAAATCAGTGAAGATAGAGACTATAGACGAAAGGGTAGAAACAAAACAAGAATAAGAGGAAATTAAAATAGGGGTAGAAGAAAAAAACTAGCGGAGGCAGAAAAGACAAAAGAATAAAAAAGAGAAGCACCAAAGGTAGAATTGTCTCCTGAAACACTGGAAAGGGAGGAAACAACTATTCTTGCTGCATTCAGCACCCCAGTTAGGCCCAAACCAAAGAGAAAAAGGAAACCATCCATGTATTTCAAGGCTTGAAAGAGCACCAAGATAAAAAGAAGGAAGCCACAGCCACCGTCAAAAGAGCCTATCACCATTGAAGATTCTCATACTGCCAAAAATGAGGAATCTCCATCCAGAAATCCCATCACCTAAGGAAGAGGAAGCCCCAGATCTTGCACTTGGAGGGAAAGGATAAAACTACAGGACTCCAAAACTGTTCTACAGGAGGCATAGACTACTCTACAGGAGACCTTGACAAAGCTACAGGAGACTGAGAAACTTGAGAAAAAGGTAGAAGAGTAGATCAAGGGGAGGGATGAAACAATAGGGATACCAGAACCTGACCCAAAAACTAGGGATACCAGAACCTGACCCAGAACAGCAGGACCTCCGTAGAAACTGAAATGTTAATAAAACAACTGCAAGAAAGGAAAACCTCGTTAGAAACTAAAGTGTTGAGAAAATAGTTGTAAGAAAGGGAACCCCAGGCAGAAAATGAAATATTAATATTAAGGAGATATCTAAAAGAAAGAGAATCCCAATTATCCTGCATCGCCAGCTGAGCTATGGATGCACTACAATGCAGGTAGCTAGCCAAATCATGTGAAGTATACCTCAAAGATCAGTGGCTACAATTCTAGATCAAGACCCTGGCCTAGAGAGGTGCCACACCTTTTAAGGATTATGGAAAATTCATGGATCTATGTTACCACAGTTCAGCAGAGGAGAAGGTGAAGTTGGCAGAGTTTTATTTAGATAACATGGCCCTTACTGATATGAACCTATGGGACCCCAACCTTGTGTTAGGAGACTTGCAGCTGATGGCCATGGCATTTTGGATGAGCCATGAGGAGAAAAACGGAACAAAAATCAAGAAGTTAATGGAAAAAGAGCTAAATGAACCCTTAATCATCTGAGCTGAGCCAATAGATCCCATGGCTCTCATTAGTGCCCAACAACACCTTGCAGATAATCCTCAAAGTGTCCCTAAGTATATCAATGAGCAGGCACAGGCTATTGCACATTTTGAGGACATGGAGAGATTTTTCGGAGATGACTACATTCATGCCTACTTAAGGTGGAACACATTGCCGCAAATCCTACAGATCAGGGATTATCACTCCCCAAACAGGATGAGATAAGCCTTGAGGAGAGTGGCACTGTATAAGCACTCTATGCAAAGTTCAAAGGCCAATTGGATTGGCCTCAAATTCAGCCCTCTGCTGTTGCTAGGACTACTGGAAGGTGTAAAAGAAGGAGAAGAACAAAAACAATGGGAAGAGGTGGATAGAAAGGTAGGATTCCATGATAAGGAGGAGGATATCACATCAGAAGCATGGGATGTCAGGGAATCCATCAGGGTCATCAAGGATGAGGAGATGGACTAGTTGCTCAGAGAATGAGAAACCCATTGAGTAGCGCGATGACGATGAGCCCTAGAAATGGGTAATTATATGGGCTCATTTTTCCTCTTAAATCAACTTAATCCACCATTCTCATTAGTTTATTACATGATTTTTATTGTATTTATGCTAATAGAGTGAATTGGGTTAGTCATTATGCCATGAAGTCTAATGTGTGCTGTATGCATATTTTTCGTCAATTTTGGACAAAGTCAAAGGATTAATGAGCATTTGGCAGCCAATATTCAAGGAAAACAAGGGGAAGGATTTGTAGGAGGGTGTATCCCTCTGTTATGAAACCAGCTCAAGAAAAGATAGAAAAGATAGATCAACGCCTTAGAATTCAGCCTCTTCGAGGGGGCA